>CAUYRT010004244.1:0-33502 GCA_963574885.1 Lepilemur ruficaudatus
AGGCAGATAACACATCTGTCATTGCTTATCACTGGATGCTTAAAACCTTGCTGGTACATAGCAAATGACCAATAAATGGGTGTCGAATGATTGATTGGAGTACAGACCCGTAGATCCTCGTATGTATTGACAACAGGAAAAGACTCATTACTGGGAGCACAGGGAGTTTAGCCTTAAAATACAGGGAGGAGAAAGGGATGCTAAGAAGATGCCCAAACAGATCGTTACACCCCAAACATTCTATTTCATCCCTGAGAGGAAAATTGTCGAGAAGATTTGTAAGGGAAAACTTAGCTCCCAATTGAAAGATTTTTGTGATTAATTAAAAGGGGAGGGAAATATCAAGACAAATATCCCTTAAAATATGCCTGCTTTTGGTGGACGTGGATGTACAAGATAAAGCATGCTCTCCAGGCTAAACAGCAACAGGACAATTCTTTGTCCTCTTAACTGCGAGACCCTAAGGGTTACAAATAAGACCACGAATAGACAAGAACAAATTTTAGCCTCAGGATGGGCTTCCAAGGACAGCAAGGCCTACCCCAGGGGGCTACAACATATTCTGGTCACCAGGGGACTTTTGTTCACAAGAGCAGAATGGCTACCTACGGGGAAGGCTGCAGACAAGCTTTGGATGAATCACTGAATTAGATGACACAGAAAATCTCTTCCAAGTATGAGAGTCAATGGGGCTGAACAAGCTATTAATAATTTAGGGCCAGGCACATAGGGAGTTGTGTATGTGTGCGTCCCCAGGCGTGCATAGAATCTGCTGGCATTCCAAAGCTTAGTTCCCTACTCATTAGGATCGATTATTAAGATTAACTTTCGTTGTAAATATGGAAGTTGACTTATACAATATATGATTTAATTTTTGTATTGAAAGTACTTATAAAATTTTACGTACTGTGTACACATACACACAGACCATTAGTCAGCTTAAGACCTGAAACCCTCCAACAGCCCAGAAAGCTGCCTTGGCCCGAGTTAAAATAATCACTATTCTGATTTCTATTGTCATAGATTAGTTTTATCTCCTTTTTACTTCATATTTATGGAATTATATAATGTATGCTTTGTGTCTGTATTTTGTTCAACACTATGCCTGCCCGATTTATCCATGGTGTTATGTGTAACAGTAGCTCATGACTTTTCATCGTGGTGTTGCATTCCATTGTGTTGATATTCCACCATTCATTCACCCTTTTTAGTGTTGATGAACTGGATTATTTCTAGTTTGAGACTGTTATAAAGCTATTATAAAGCTGCCACGAATACTCTCATACATGTCTTAGTGGATATAAGCACGTGTTTCTGTTGAGGATATGTCCAGGAGGCAGGGCTGCTGGTCCGCAGGTTATAAAGATGTTTGACCCTAATAGACTCTGCCAGTTTTCCAAGGCAGCTGTGACAATTTTCACTCCCACCAGAAGTAAATGAAAGTTTAAGATAACATATTTATCTTAACATATTTAAAACATAACATATTTACAATATCTACCTATTTAATTACCATGTCAAGCTGTACTTTCTATTTTCTTGAGCACATTTAAAGCTATTAGAGGTATCTTTAGGCTGTGCAATACTTTTCACAACTAGAGGCCCAGACAAGTTTGATGATTTGCCTATCTTCTCACTGTATAGCAGTGATGTCCCTAAGCCAAGAAAGGACAAATTCTGTCAACAGAATATCAAAACAATTTAAATAAAAGGGACAGAAAGTGAAATAGCAAGTTGATTTTGCAATGATTTTCATCCATGGCACATCAAATAACTCATTAAATGTACATTTTCTTTTGACTCAGTTATTAAGTCGATATTTCTTTTCATCAGATTTCACTACAGGAAGATACAGTAATAAAGACTCATTGAAAATTCTACCCTACCTCTGAACCATTTCTTGGAATTGTTGAAAAGCCATAATGTTTTCAGTATAAAGTGAACCTGATTTTGACTGCCATAGAAAATTTTCCTCTATAGTTTTTTTTAAAATTTTTGCTGTTGTTGATACTTCTCCATTATTTTTAACTTTGTCCATAGGCTCCCATGTAAAAACTAATTTTGTTCCCATGATATAAAATTCAAACATGTTCTGCTAAAACTCCAGCATATTCCACTAAAATAAAGATAGATATGACTTACTCTGCCAGCAAAACTGTCCTTTTTGGAGTTAGAAGCAATGGATTAGCTTTTCTTTTAAACTTTAAAATGAAAGTCTAATTGTAGCGATAGATTACCATATCATAGAGAGGCGTATGGTAATACCTTATATCATTTCAAAGAGGATCTTACTATAAAAAATAAATAAAATTGATCATAATAGCAGGTATAATTAAACCAGGCTTTAAAATTTTAACCCCACCCACCAATCAGAGTCTGCTCAGGGCCTCCCTCTCTCCTGCACCTCACCCCAACATCCCCTTCTAGACGTCTAGGACTCATCTCTGCTTTAACGAGGGATGCCTTTCAAGCAGTAATAGGAAGACAGCACTCCAGAGACCAACGTCCAGGAAAAGCTCACAAATCCAAAAACTGTTCCTTATGCATTGAATCATTTTCAGCTGAACAATATCTTCTGCTCTGGTTTTCACCTCAAAGGGCTTTAGTCCACACCCTACCCTACCCAGTGGAGCACTTGGCCCAAAGCTGTGATAAAATACTAGCAATTTGATGGAATCACAAATCCCTGTGTACATTCCGTATTATTTAGAAAGCAGTTGCCATACTAACCAGCCTTCCAAGTGACTAAAAGTACCAAATTGGTACTGAATTGCTATAAATATCCAGAAGTGAGAAGCAGTTAAAAAAAAAAAAAAAGCTCCCTTGAACTCTACACATTTAATTCCCATCCACTTTTGAGCCCTCTATCCCTGCCAACTCTTTAATGAGGAAAGCATGGTGCTGTTATTTTTATTCACACACATACTCAAAATAAAAATATTATGAAGTTATCAAACGTGAGATTTTCAGCAGTGATAAAAACCTGACTGTCCTCAGTAAGAGGGATGTGTCACTGGGTTGATTGAAATGTGATCATCAGTAGAACAGGGATCGTCAACATCACCTATCAATGCAAAATTACACTTTGCTTGATTATTTAGAAAATGTGATCATAATATTTTTCCATCTTAGCACAAAAGTTCTGTTGTGGGGACTAAAGGGACATGAAAACATTGTACTTTTCAAGCTCTGCTGAAAAGAAATACAAGCATGAGATGAGTTGTGGTTTTTCCATTTCTCACCAATACCCTCTGAACACACACACACCCATCGTGGGTGGGGGAGGAAAGATTGAGGGGTGTAGACAGAGGGTGTGGTAAGCATGGGGAAGTACAGGGCGATACACATTTATTTTTTTTTCTCAAAACTGCTTTTGTCAAACTCTCCCCCTAGGCCTCCTTCCAACCCGTAAAAGCAATTCTGATAGCATGATGAAATCAAATTACTTGAGAGAAATGAGCTGAAGGAGCCTCACCGTTAAGCAATTGCTAGACCAGCCACTCAGACGATTCTGGCTAAAGGCTGAGTTTCACAAAAGATAAAACAGGTGAAGTAATAAGAGTGACACTGGCCCCTGTTCCTGCAGTGAGCACGGCAGCAGCATGCTAAAAAGGGTGTCGCTGGCTTCACTCCGGAGCACAAAAGGGCACCACAGCAGACAAGAGTGAGGTGTCCGTAGCCTGTTGTTGAGATAGTGGCATTTCAGCTGCTGTGTTATCTGGTTTTGTTATAAGAGTGTATACATGTATAATGTGGTATGTTAATAGGTTGAATAACCATAGCAGATGCTGACAATGCCCCGCGGCACATGCCATTTCCTTGCACACTGGTTTGACTTACAACTGCCAGCCCCTTTTACCCAAGAGCGAGCGCCTTCTGGTAGCCAGAGCTCTCTCGGCCACATGCAGGGCAGGTCCAAAGGGTGAGGAAACAAGGCTTCCCACAAATGTCCCTCAATGATTAACAGGAGTTGTTGGGTAAGTATTCCTGCTCCCTCCTTTCCTCCCCCCTCAGGGGATAATGCTGGGATAATGCTTCACGGCTTGCCAGAGTGCTCAGTGGGATCACACTCTAGCTGTCCGCAGTGCAAATACCTCAATAATGTGCTATTTGCTTCCTTTCTTTGTCTGTCTCCCCGATTCCCTTTCCTGAAACCACCTCTGAAATCAACTTCTTGCACCCAAACCCCTGCCTCTAAATCTGCTTTTGGGGGAAGTCAAACTATGACAGCAATCAAAGCAAACTGATGAACCTGAGACAATGAGTTGTTGTGCCTGATCTCAACAGCCCCTCTTCTCCAGTCTTTTCTAGTTGTAATCTCGGGCACATGCACGGTGATGTTTTATAAATTAGCTAATGAAGCGGTGGGAGACAGGTGGAGAGCTCACTCGCTGTCAGCATGGAAGCACAGTGATATTTTATTTGGGGGAATTAGAGGTCTCTAGGCCTGGCCCACATTGGCAGGCAACCCTGGCCCACCAGACAGCAATATTGACACAACAGTAAACTACTGCTGCTGCTGTTACCATTCATTGAGAAATTATCATGTACAAGTGACTCTACTTAGCATTTATATGTACTATCTCATTTAATTTTCACAACAATCCAATGGAAGGAAAGAGGACAAAGAAAAATGAATATGAGCTGGCCTGTGAATGGACAGCAACTTTATTGTATTGAGAAAGGGGAGCAAAGATAATTTGGATTTACATTAAATACTGCCAAGGTATGCACAAGTATAGTCTGACTGTGCCATGCAAGCTTTAGTAAACTCAGCGTAACTCACTAATGCAGTTTGGACAAGCATCTGCTTGAAGAGGCAGCAGTGACACTGCATGTGGCCATCAGGGGGCATGAAGTGGAAGCCCAGGCTGTTCTCAGGAGCCTGGCTACCTCTGGCTTCCATGTAAAATAGCCCAAACCTTCAAAACTCCCTATAAGGTGTATATAATCTTTCCCATTTTACAGAAGAGAAAAAGTGGCTCTGGGAGAACTCAAGCAAAGGACAGGGCCAGTCCACGAGCCTGGGTCTGCCTGACTTCCCTCCATCCACACCCTAGCCCAGTGCCGGTCATGGTGTGGGTCCTCATAACCCTGTAGAATGGATGGGACCTGCCAAAAAGCCTCTATATCAGAGACCGCAGTTCAGGTGCTACACCATTTCCAACTACATAGAAAGGAAACCAGATTGGAAGCCCCTGCAGGCAGAGAGCTTATTTTAGAGTGCTGAGCACGTGACCTCCTGAGCACCCAATGGACCCAGGAGAGCTGATGTGCTACCCTCTTTCTCAGGTGGCAGCACTCATTCTACCCTTTAATGCCTTCATTGCAGAATGTGGGTGAGCCCCAAGGAGTCTCTTGGGAATGGAGAAAGGCTAGAAGTCCTGATGGTTCAATTATTTTTGAACATTCAGGTACCACCATTCTAGACATGATTGGAATCTGTGTATTTGCTGCCCACTGCCTCACCAGGAAACTCCTGTGACATCGCCCCTTTCCCCATGGTCCTGTCATGCCCCTTTATTTTATTCAACTTAGAATTGATCTCCCTAGCAGGGACTCCAGAATTAGTCATAAAAAGGAAGAAGGGAAATGCTGCACTTCTTATCATCTTAATCTCTTCACACCCATGCTTGCATTTCACTTGACATTATGTGTGCCCAAAGCAAATGATATGCCATAAATTCTACATATTCAGCTTCAGACTTGAGTTATTTTTTTTTCACCTATTTAAAAAATTGTGAAACATGAAGTTTTCAAGTTGTCTTTCTTCTGCTCTGCAAAACAGGTGCGAATGAGCTGCATTCTTACGGGACACAGGGTTACAATCTATGCAAGCTTCATCGACTCCTTAAACTTACGAGCTCTAGTATCTATTTCTGAGGGTATTTTAAAAATCACCTTTTGCCTAAGAAATTATAATAATGACCAGATAAATGGCTCGTGAACAAATTCTATTCTAAGCAAGCTGTTCTACAACCCCTGGATAAGTCTTCTGAAAAAGGAGATAAAAGGTCTCATAGAATCACCTGGATAGGATTTTTTAAAATTCTTTTTTAAAAGAACATCTTTTTTCCTACAGGGGTAATCAAAGGAGTTCACTGAGGGTATCGTGTTCAAATAGGAAAGACTTATATTGGGATCTACTGAAAGATGAAAATGCAGTTTCTACTTTTTTTCATTAATATTGATGTTTTAATTCAAATGCAAGATGAGGAAATCTTGTTAACTTTATTGTCCTGAGCAGTTGTTTATGCTTTTTTTTCCCCCCACAATATCACCGGAGTACAAATGCTTTGAGTTACATGTATCAATTTTGTTATGCTTGAGTCAGGGATGTAAGTGTGCCCATCACCCAGATAGTGTTCATTGTACCTTTCAGGTGGGTTTTTGCCTATCCTCTCCTCTCCCCTGCCCACTGCTTGATTTCCACTGAGTTTTACTTCCCTCTATGCACACATGTGGTTATTGGTTAATTCTAGTTTAATAGGAAGTATATATGGTATTTTTCCATTCTTTAGATACTTAGGATAATGGTGTCTAGTTCCATCTAAACTGTTGCAGAAGACCTTAGTTCATCCTTCTTCGTGGCTGAGTAGTATTCCACAGTATACATACACCACATTTTGTTAATCCACTCATGTATTGGTGGCCACTTGGGTTGATTCCATATCTTTGCAATTGTGAATTGTGTTGCAATAAACATTCAAGTGCAGTGTCTTTTTGATAAAATGATTTCTTTCCTATTGGATAAATATTCAGTAGTGGGATTCCTGGATCAAATGGTAGGTCTACTTTTATTAATAGTTCTTTGAGGAATATCCATACTGTTTTCCATAGAGGTTGTTATAGACTGTTGGTGGGACTGCAAATTAGTTTCTTCTTTTTGAACTGGTAGCATTGGATGGTGCAGAGTTCCTGTAGCCAGTGCTCTTTCTAAACATCAAACACACCACATCATGTCCACACCAGAGGCCCCAGTGGCTGCCTCCACCCTATGACCAAAATCCAAACTCTTCACTTTGGTTTACAAAGCCCTTTGCTGCCCTCATCACAGTCTGAAATGATGTCTATCCCATTTGGTTGTTTATCACATGTCTGCCCTGCTGGAATATAAGCTCTGTGAGGCACAACCCTATCTGTCTCATTCCCCTTTTCTACCTCTGGGCTCAAAGCAAAATAGGTGCTCAATAAGGTGCCATGCCATATTTGGGGACACAGGAGATTCCTGGCTACACCAGTGTCCTGTGGGGCTCCCTAGGGTCCTGCAGTGACTCTGTGCCACCTGAGGCCTACAGAAGTCAGCCCTTTTGTTGGAGGGTAGGAAACAAACTCCATGCTGCCCTCTGGTGCCTGCTGGCCTAGACACCCAACACATGTGACCTGGACATGTGACCTCAACACAAAAACACTACCTGGGAGAATGAGAGCTAGGTCTCCCTGGCTTCAGATTTTGACAAATTTTGTGTTCTGCACTCCCAGGCTGGGGCAGAGGGCAAGACTTCTTTTAGGGACACACTAGCATCCATGGTCTTTTGGCTTTGTTTGTTACTGACTCCAAGGCATGTAAACCACTTCTGTCCCAAAGAGCTTTTATGCTCACAGCTGCACGGATGGATGCATGGTTCTCCAGAAACAGTCAAGCTCAACACTGTTGTCATTGCTCCTGCAGCATTAACTAACCCTTAGCGTCCCTATAGGAAGGAAAGAGAGGTAGTCCCTACAACCCCTGATTATTGGCTTTTGCTCTTCAATGACTAGTCAAGTTCCTTGAAGGTCTGGGTTTATAAACTGCCCTTAAAATTCCAGGAATTTCTCTAGAAGGCTCTTCAGTGTCCAATTCCTCTAAGGTGAACATTTAGCATGGAGAATCTCTGCTCTTCAAGTTTGAATCTTAAGACATACATTGGCTCTAACACTCTATTCTGAGGTCTGTCTGCATTAGTCTGCTGCTAGCATGTAGAGTTTGCCTAAATAGGGTTGATCTAGTGGGTAAGATTTCTATGATATGGGTAGAATTTACAATGGTGGTCACAACTTTACTAATTGAGACAGAGATTAAAACAATTATAGGGTCTAAGGTTGTGATTAAAAATAACATGTCTTTTGGTATAAACTTTTTGATTAACAATACATTATAGACAAATAAAACCTACTGGAGGACATCAGCCTGAAAATCATTTTCAAAGATATTTCAAAAGACATCAAGTGAGGAGTTGCTACAGTTCCAGTGTAGAGCCAGACACAGCTTCAAGCTTGACATGATCAGTAATGCCAATAGACTGCTGTGCCACCTTTTGATGGTTTAGTTTCTGAGGGTGATGGATTGGATAAGTGTTCCCAATTCTTCACTCATCTTTGCCATCAGACTTTGCAGAGCCTACCACCACGGGTGGAGGATATTTTCCTGCGCCACTAAGGTTGGGTTTGGCCATTTGACTTGTTTCGGTTAATGGGATGTAAGCAGATATGAAGTGTTAAAAGTGCTTGCTGGTATGAAAAGAGATTGCCCCAGGTGGCCACTACCCTTTCCGACTGGCACCTGAAATGAGACAGAGGGAGCAGATCTGAGTCCCAACAGAAGCCTAGAATCCAGCTTGGGAAGGCCAAGACCAGCCTTGATCAGTGAAACCACAGCCAATTTGCAGACCCGTGAACAAGAGAACAAATGTTATTTAAGGTCAGCCACTGGGTTTTTGAAGTTTTTTTGTAATGTGGAAGAATCTAACTGATACATGAGTTCGTACAAATGGTGGTGCTGAACCTGTGATTTTTCAGAAGTCCTGCTGAGGATATAGCACTCAGGAATGATTTTTATTCTTATCTAGGTCTTTGCTGTCTTTGGAATCTGGCTTCACCTACTGACTATCTGTCCAGGGTAAAAATATTATCTGCATAACAAATTCAAAGAGGGCTGGGCATTGGTTTAGGAGAACCCTTGGCTTTGGAGTCAGACTCAGGCATTGGATCTCTCCATCGAAAATTGCTGCTATCTGTGTGAGCAAAACAGGTCTCTATTCCTTAGTGTCTTCACTTGTAACACATAAGATGGGATAAGTTAACGTCTTGCTGTGAAGATTAAATTGCGTAAGTCGCATACATTTTGCTTCTCCACAGGTCTTGTTAGCCCCCTTTCCCTAAATTTATCTTTCTTGCTTAACGAGGTAAGAAAGCTGAGCGATGTAAGAAAGCCTAAGGTACGAGAACACTATTGCGCAAATGAGGTCTGGACACCCGGGTGGGACCTCCACACTCTTCACTGTGCCACGGTTACAACTTCAAGTGTGTTCAGTTTTCAAGATCAAGTATGGTTTCACTATTTCCCCCTGAGAACTTGGAAGTAGATTTACATTACCTACTTTTTTCCAGAATCCCTTCTTAATGCTAGAAAATATAATTTTTGGTAAGAGGAACAGGTAGAGATAAACAGGTTTTAACAAAATGACCTCATTTATAGCTAAACCTCTGAAGGAATTATATTTGTTATAGTCCAAAGTATCAATCCCCAAAAAGACCTTCCAAGTTGCTATATTCTGGATTTCACAACATCCTAGTAATATAAATACATTTCTTTAAATCATCTGAAATGAATTTAGAGTGACCTGGATAATCAACTGCAATTCATGTAGTAATTGCATGCACAATCTTTTACCATTTTACCTAAAATGTCCCCTTGGCTGGTTTTGGCTTTATAAGTTTTACCCAAACTTAAGATACTGCTTCTGAAAATTCCTGGAGAGATGTAATGGGAAGTGATGCATGTACCATTTCCCTCAAACTGACTAAGCCTGGCTCATTCCTCTCAGCCACAATGAGGCTTCTGAGGGACAGTGAACATTTGAGAAATGATAACGAGAATAAAGAGATCAAACAAGCCACAGAATTTTAAAGGAGGAAAACTGCATTTTAAAATGCAAATTTCCCTCAATGCTCATCATTGTTAATCTTAATAATGAATGGCAGTATTTCACAAACTATATGCTCTGGACTAAGTTTGTGGTAGAATAATGAAATCTTAGAAAGGCATATTTCTCATCAAAAATCAATTTGTTCTCCTGCTTGAGCTGTGGTAAGCAGACACATGATAGCATGAGGCTGTAATGTACCATGAAAACCTGCTGGGGCAAGAAAAGAAGTTTAGGATGTGCTCTTAGTAGGAATAAATATCCATTTAAACATAAATGTTAAAGATGTACCTTGATGGACCTCTTTGGGAAGCTGTAACTTTTGTGTGCACTTAAGGTATTCCTCAGGGAAAAATAAAGTAGATGTGGCATAGTATTTCACTTATGTACACCTGATATTTTGCTTTTTAAAAGGTAATAGCACTTCATTTTTGTCTCTAGGCTCAAAGAAATTCAAGAGTTAGGAGGGTGCTAAAATGATAGCTAGAACATGAACCTTCTTTTCCTAGGCATCCTTGTTAGTTAAAAATTAAGAATGGCTGTCCAACATACGAGGAGGTTGGAAGTTGTCACTCTGTCGTGACACGTAAACAGCTAAACCCACTGAAAAACATTAATAACTTCCCTTGGATCTATCAAAGGAGTGAGGTCACACAGCAAACTGTTGCCCTCAAAATTAAAGACACAGACTAGTGAGTTCAGAGACTCACAACTTATCTGAGCAGAAACCTCCATAGGAACCAATACTAGGGTAGACAAACCTAAACTATAATTGACGAATTTCTGGAGAGTCGCTGTGGACAAGTCTGAAAGATAGAAGACTCCAGGGGATCCTGTCATCGGGGTCCCCACGCTTTTGTGAGTTCTGCCTCCAGGAGCTAAACCAGGTTCTCACAGTGAATATCAGAGACAAATTCCCTCCTGCTTCTGAGCACAGCGAGAGGAAAAGAGACCATTTTGAAATACGCCAGAGCATTCTGGTTTTCATTAAGAGGCCTGCCCTCAAAAGAAACTATTTTACCAGAGCCTAAACTATTGGGATTTTGTCAGATTCTAACTGACCTGAGCAAAGGTAAATATTCAACTCCAGCCCACTCTAGCCTTCCATGTGGAGGAAAGGAAATACTCAAATTGCAGCCCACTCTAGCCCTCCTGTCCTACCTAAGGAGGGACTAAGAAGCACTTGTGATAGTCAGAGGCACAGACTTGCTAAAAGATTGAGACTTAATCACAGGAATACATAACACTTCTCTCCTCCCCTGGTATCTTACACCTGCATTACTAAAGGCCTATTTATTGTAGTTTCTTTTTTTTTTTTCCTTTTTATCTAGTACATTATGCCAGGCTATCAAGAAAAAATTGCAAGGCATATGAAAGGAGAAAAAAAAAGTACAGTTTGTAGAGGCAGATCAAGCAGACGCAGACTTAGATACAGCAGGGATGTTGAAATTTTTATCAGATCAGGAACTTAACAACTTAACAGCATCACACTGGAAGTGCTAGGTAATGCAGTAGGATGAGAAAATAAAATAAAAGGTATACTGATTGGAAAAGAAGTAGTAAAACTGTCTTTATCCATGGATGGCATGATTGTGTATGTTGAAAACCAAAAAGAATTGACAAAAAAAAAATCTGGAAATAAGTGATTATAAAAGATTCCAGGAAACAAGGTTAACATACAAAAGTCAAACATTTTCCTATATAGCAAGAATGAACAACTAGAATTTGATATTAAAAACAGAATGCCATTTGCGATAGCACTCTCAAGAATGATACTTAGGTATAAATCTGACAAAATACATGCAAGATCTATACGAAGACAACTACAAAATTGAGGAAACAAAAGGAAAACTAACTAAATGGAGAGATATTCTATATGCATGAATTGGAAGATTCAATACTGTCAAGATGCCAGTTCTTCGTAACTTGATCTGTGGATTCAATATAATCTCAGTCAAAATCCCAGCAAGTTATTTTGTAGATATTGACACACTGATTCTAGAATTTATGCAGACAGGCCAAAGGCTCAAAATAGCCGAAACAATACTAGAGAGGAAGAGCAGTCAGAGGGCTGACACCACCTGACTTTAAGACTCACCATAAAGTTCTAGTAATCAAGACAGAGTGGTATTAGCAAAGGGATAGACAAATGATCAATGGAACAGAATAGAGGGTCCAGAAATAAAGCCTCATGAATACAGTCAACTGATTTCTGACAAAGAAGCAAAGGCTATACAATGAAGCAAAGAGTTTTTCCAACAAAATGGTACTGGAATAACTAGACATTCACATGCAAAAAAATGAATCTATATGCAGATTTTACATTCTTCACAAAAATTAACTCAAAATCAATCATAGACCTAAATGTAAAAGAGGAAATTATTAATATAAAACTCCTAGAGGATAGCACAGGAGAAAATCTAGGTGACCTCAGATATAATGGTGACTCTTTAGATACAACACCAAAGACATGATCCAGGAAAAAACAATTGCTAAGCTACAGTTCATTAAAATCAAAAACTTGTGCTCTGTGGAAGATACTGTCAAGAATGAAAAGGCAAGCCACAGACTGAGAGAAAATATTTGCAAAAGACATATCGGATAAAGGACTGTTATCCAAAATATACCAAGAACTCTTTAAACTCAGCAATAGGAAAATGAACAACCCAATTAAAAAATGGACAAAAGATCTTAGCAGACACCTCACCAAAGAGGATACGCAAATGTCAAATGGGCATATAAACAGATGCTCATGTTGTATCATAAGGGAATTACAAATTAAAACAGAGAGATTCCATTACATACTTATTAAAATGGCCAAAATCCAAAACACTGACAGTACGTACTTTTCTGACCTGTCCGCAGCAAGGATGGGAGTAACAATCACTGTAACAATACTTACTATTTTTGTAGCACAAAAAAAAAAGAAAGAAGGAAGTAAAGATTAAGAGAGAAAATTTCCTTGGTAGATAGGGATTTGAGGACTATAGAAGGTGAGAAAAAACAACAGGGGAGCCATGGTGGCAGTAGAGGAGGGGGTGGCCCCTCAATTTTGCACAGTCTGCCCAAGAGAGTGGGCAAGTAGAGGCAAGAGGCTAGGTGACCTCTGTCCTAGGGGAGCTGACTACAGCAGCTCGTTGTGTTCACAATTCACCATTTCTACAGGGTTAGATCGAGAACCCTGACATATTTCCTAAGCTTCACAATCCCCCTCTATATTGAAATTTCATTAATCCATAATCATTAGCAGCAAACGCTAAAAATGTAAAGAACCTGTGGGTTTGTGTTTAGGGCCAAGAAACAAGAAGGAAATAAACTGTAGAGATCATGGGCTTCTCCTTAGCCAGGCTTAGCAAGAGAGAAAGCCAGGGATGGAACAGGCAGAGGCAGTTTCAAGAGAAAAGGGAAGAGGATGATGGAGTGATCCAGGTAGGCTGAATTAAGGAAGAAAATGAGAGCCTGGATGGGCATAGGTGGGCATGGCCTCCCCCCCCCAAATAAAGATTCACAAATCTCCCCAAAATTATTCTATTCCCATTGGCATGCCTTTTATTTTTTAAGACTATCATGGTATCATTAGGTAGAATTGTTTTAAACATACATTTAGTCATCAAAAGAGCCAACCCATGAAGAAACTTCTACAGAAAAATAAAAAAATTAAAAAAAAAGAAATTCAAGATGTCACAATGGTTTGGTGTCCACTATAATACCAGCGAGTTACTTTACCTTTCCTCAAGGGCAGAAGCTAACCCTTGTTTCAGAATTTATTTCTGCCTGGTCACCTTCTCCCTTAACCCCAATTTCTTCAGCATCTGTGTAAATTGTTTATACCCAAATTAAGCTGCAGTAATTTGTATGCTGCCTAGTAAATATTGTGCTTTTTTTTTTTAAGGTGCTTATTTTCTGTGACTTCAGCTAAATAACAAGAGCATCAGAGCAGGCTCATCTCTGCAGCTCTGGTTTCTTTTTCTTTCTTTTTTTTTTTTTTTGAATCACAATATTTATGCAATGTGCTCCTTTTAGTAAACACTGTACTTAAACAGCACTGTTCATAGCATTCATAGCTCAGATTCCCACTGTTGTGTATATATATTAATACTAGAATATAAACACAATGTGACATTTATCTCATCTTAGCTTTTATCATCTAGACTGAAAGGCAGTTTGCTCAGCCTCTGCCTCATGTTTAGGAAGCACATCACATCAGCCATTCAGTCATTTCCAGAGTGGTAGGTAGTGAACCAAGGTATTCAGACACTCCCCTGGTTGGCTACTACAGACATAGATCCTATCACTGCAGGTATAGACTGACGTGCGCACGAGCCCAAACCACAATGTTATCTTACCTTCTATTTTTGTCTGTCTCACAAATAAACTTTTAAATGGTATTTGAATGCTAAAGTTTTGAATGCTAGCAAAAGGAGAAATATGGCATTCCAATGTGTAAACTTAAGCATTTTATGATCAAATATTAAATACATATGGGTCTTCATGTTTGAAGAATACTATAGTTAGGGAAAAGCAAAGTGTAACTATCAAGGTCTGGGTAGGAAACAGAATTTCCTTACATGGTGTAAATACAGAAATTTGAGGAAAGGATCTCTTAAAAAGTCACAGGCCTGGTTAAAAAAAAAGCAAGATACATGTCTAGACAAGTACTAGGCAGATTTCCCTGAGGCTGGGAACAATCAGGACTTTACATAATTAGCAAAATTTTGGATCCATTGTGGCTTTATCACATTCTGTTCTACACTAAAATGTCCTTTAGGTCTTGCTAATTCTAGATCAATTAATTTCAATATCACAGTTTACATTTATTGTCTATTATTTTCAAATATTTTAGCCACAAAATGGTCCTTAAAACATTTCTATGTGTTTATGGATATATGTGTTTTCATATATGTGTGTGCATGTGTACGTGTGTGTGTATATATATAAACAAGAGCTTTTCCAATACCCTAGGGCCATTTTGACAGTCAGTGAGTGTCAATGAATTTACTCAAGCACCATTCAAAAGCATCAAACATTTGTCTGGCATGTTCAATCAGGAGCAGCAGCTGGTGCAGAAAATAAAGACCATTTTCTACAATTCTCTTAAAGAAGAGCACTCAGCTTTCATCATAAATATGTTCTGAAGGCTAATCTACCTGGTAGAACTGGAAATACAGTCAGAATATACAACACATTTGTAATCAGCCGTGTGGCACTCGCTAAAGTTCATTGTTAAAAAACTAATGATGATAATGCCTGGGTTAAAAAGAGAATCTGATATTTAACAAGTGTCCCAGAAAGCTAGGTCAAGAAAGATACCTAGCAAAGGGAAGACCATGCTGTTGTTCAGCACACTGTCCTATCTAAACACTTGTCAAGAGAAAACTATCTTTCAGATGTCAAGAAGGATTTGTGAGCACTAATCTGAGCTTCCTTTCAGGACCAGGGAGCCTAACGCTTTCATGAAGGAAGTCTTTAGTACTTTACCAATATGCTCAATTTTCTGCCAGACTCCTGAAATAGCTGTTTGACATCAGCACTGCCTTCAATGTTCATCTCTTTTTGTATTGATTTATCTGCTAACCTTGACAAGGGAGTCGTAGATTGCAGATCGGTCATTTGGAGAGGGTCATTTTACCTGGTGACAACTTGCAATTGTGATTGACAGTCACCTTGTACCCAAACTGCCTAGGATCTCCAAAATGTCTTCAATCTGTTTCCAAGGAATATTTTTTTCTTCTCTGTGCAGTCTTAATTTAAGAATTAGAGAAAACATCACTGTGAAATAGCCAACTTCCTTATTTACTGTGACATTCTCAGGCTGTCACATTCTGCCACCCAATCAGTAAAGAAATGTTTTTCCTAGATGCCAGGTACTGTGTTGGGGCCTCAGGTCAAGGGGGAGAATTTCTCACCACAAAAAACCTGATAAAGGGGGAATGAGACAGACACACACAGACACAGACAAATGCATACACACACTTACACACTGCGGCAGGTAATGCCAGTATACCACCCAAATTCCCTTGGTTCACCTTGCATCTTCATTGGATAAGTTGTCAGAAAAGCCTATGGCATCCTATTATTTTTTTAATTATTTCAGCATATTACAGGGGTACAAATGTTTAGATTACATATATTGCCTTTGCCCCACTCAAGTCAGAGTTTCAAGCATGTCCATCACCTAGACAGTGCACACTGCACCCATTAGGTGTGTCTATACTCACCCCTCCCATCTGCCCAACACCTGATGAATGTTACTACTATATGTGCATTTAAGTGTTGGTCAGTTAAGTCAGTTAATACCAATTTTATTGTGAGTACAAGTGGTGCTTGTTTTCCCATTTTTGTGATGCTTCACTTAGTAGAATGGGCTCCAGCACTATCCAGGATAATACAAGAGGTGTTTTTTGTGGCTGAGTAGAACTCCATGGTTTACATGTACCACATTTTATTGATCCACTCATGTATTGATGGGCACTTGGGTTGTTTCCGCATCTCTCCAATTGTGAATTGTGCTGCTATAAACATTCAAGTGCAGATGTCTTTTTTATAGATTGTCTTTTGTTCTTTTGGGTAGATGCCCAGTAATAGGATTGCTGGATCAAATGGTAGACCAATGCAACAGAACTTAGAACCCAAATATAAAACCATCCTCATATAGCCATCTAATCTTTGACAAAGCAAGACAAAAACATACCCTGGGGAAAAGAATCCTTATTCAATACATGGTGCTGGGAAAATTAGCCACATGTAGAAGACTGAAACAGGATCCGCACCTTTCACTTCTCACAAAAATCAGCTCATGATGATTTTAACAGACTTAAATCTAAGGCACAGAACTGTAAGAATTCTAGAAAAAACTGTTGGAAAAACTCTTATAGACACTGGCCTACAGAAAGAATTTATGAAGAAGACCCCAAAGACAATCACAGCAACAACAAAACTAAATAAATGGGACCTGATCAAATTAAAAAGCTTCTGCACAGTCAAGGAAACTATCACAAGAGCAAACAAACATACAGAATAGGAGAAAATATTCATATGCTACACATCCAATAAAGGGCTGTAACTCAGGAAAATCGGCAAGAAAAAAAAAATCAAACAACCCCATCAAAAAGTGGGCAAAGGACATGAACGGAAACTTTTCAAAAGAAGACAGACTAATGGCCAACAAACATATGAAAAAATGTTCAACATCTCTAGTCATCAGGGAAATGCAAAGCAAAACCATGATGGGAGATATCACTTAACTCCAATGAGAATGGCCTTTATCACAAAATCTCAAAACAATAAATGTTGGTGTGGATGTAGAGACATGGGAACACTCATAGCTGCTGGTGGGACTGCAAAGTAGTACAACCTGTGTGGAAAGTAATGTGGAGATACCTAAAAGATCTACAAGTGACATCCTATTTCATACACCTGTGCCTCTCTGACAACGAGCTTTCTCTGGCTCCCGGAGCGGGGAGGAGGGTGCTCAGCTGGCATAAGCCAGAAGTGATGGACAGTTAATACGTTGAAGGATAATTCTCACCCAGTGAGTGATAGAAGTTGGTGGACAAATACCTTAGTTTCCTTAACCCTCAGTGGCACAATTATGAAGCACGATCCACAAGGTTTCCCAGAATATCCCTGTAAGGGAAATCTATCTGTATAGGCAGCAGGTTTCTCAGGCCGAACTAAGATAATTGCCGGCGTGTCTTCCGCCGTCCTTCTGGGGAGGCATGAGTCAGCGCACTGAGGTAACCAAGGTGCTATCTCCTATGTGAACCCATGTGACCACAGCCTCCCCATGGCATGTTGCCACTAGCGTTCCGAGCCGTGTATGAGCCAGCGCTCACCGTGTTCGTGCTGCCACGCGGCACTCCACACCCCCCACACCCCCCGCCGCCAGGCCACCCCCCAATAAAGAACATGTCTCATCTACCCGCTGCCCCTGGCGTCTCTTCTTTAAACTCCCGGAAGCCTGCTCCGGTGCACTCGCTGGCTACAGAGCCCACTCCCCGCAGTCCCCGTATTGGTTTTCTAACAATTTACGACAAACTTAGTGACTTGAAACAACACAAATGTGTTATCTTACGGTTTTGGAGGCCGGAATTCTGAAATCGTTTCACCCAGTTAAAGTCAAGGCTCCAGCAGAACTGCATTCCCTCTAGCAACACCGGGGCGAATCCACTTCCTCCTCGCCTTCTCCAGCCTCCTAGAGGCCGCCCGCACCCCCCAGGCTCCAGGCTTGTTCCTCACCTCACTGCAGCCCGGGTTCCACGGCCGCATCTCCTTCCCTTCCCCTGCTTCTGCCACCATGTCGCCCCCTCCGACTTCCACCCGCCTGCCTTCCTTTCAGAAGGACCATTGTGATAACACTGGGCCCACCTGGATAACTTAGACTCCTCCCATCTCAATATCCTTAACTTAATCAACATCTACAAAGTGACTTCTGCTGTGTAAGGAAACATATTCACAGGTTCTGTGAATTAGAATGTGGCCTCTTTGGCGCCATAATTCAGACGACCACAATCTCCGGGGGTGGGGGGGGAACAGTTGCTCACAGCAGAAACCCATTCATTAATGTGCCTTTATTGGCTCCAGCCCCTCCTGTCTCACTTTCTTATTCCCCAACAGATGTATGTGGGATTAGCTTTCAAATGTCTTTCATCCAAATCCTTACCTCAAATTAAAAGACTCGCACATACCCGTCAAGTCTTTTATAACCTAAGAGGTCTCTGAATACAGAGTCTGACTGTAAAGACAAAGGAAGAAATTCAGATAGGGTAGAGATCATTCCAGACTGGATTCTAGAAGGTACCATAAAGAAGGAAGAATTTAAGTTACACTTCAATGGGTTATCATACTGTCGATACTTTGGGATAATTTTGGATTTCCTCCCTTTCAGAGCCAGTTTCTACTAACCAGGAGAAATACCACCATCGTGAGATCAAACATTTATCAAACGACTTTCAAGTTCTCAAGTAGAGCCATATGACCCAGATTTTTCTAGCACCTGAAGACATTCCATTCTATCTGTGGGACTCCAAAACTGGAGAAAGACTTTACAGGGAGATCTTGCTGATTTCCCTTCTCTGCTACTAAAGCAGGATGCAGCAATGCAATTGAGTCGATACGTTTCGGGGTTCAAATACTTCCAAACGCAACGCTGCCAGCTGAGGGAGATGCCAAAATAAGAATGTGACAGCTACACTGTGCTCAAGGAATTTATAGATTTACTGGAGAAGCAAAATGAGAACACAATTTTAAAACTGATAAAAAAATATTGTTTTCTGTTTTGTTTTATTTTTAAGAAATGCCACATCACCATACTTGTGATGTCACAGGGGCTAATACTGTGTGGAAAGAAAACATGACTATCGGTGACTTTGAGCAGCAGTGATTTGGAAGATTCAGACTTTATGAAGGTTTAGAAATAACTTATTAATTTTACTTGCATTTTTCTTTTGTGTGTGCAAAAGGTACACATAAAAGTCTGTGGCTAAAATGAATCCCAAAGTACTCTTTTGATAAGTATAAAATATAAATTTTAAGGGGTGATAAGGCATTATATCACGTGAATATATTCTAAAGATATACAAAATTACAGGGGCATCTTATAATTGCTAGAATTTTCAATTCAACAAAGTATAGCACTGTAAAATGCCAAATCAGTCCAAAATCTGGATATATTATTTCTTTATTGCAATTCAATCAAAGATGTATTTGGCCTCAACACTTTGCTTGATTCTCAAGGCCGAGTGACATAAATGTAATGGAAGAATACAGGTAGCCCCTGTCCTCCTTTTATTGTCTTTACTTCCCTAAGGCTCCTTTTTTTTGGGGGGGGGAAGTTGTATATTTCCCTTATAGAAGGCAACAAAGAACATTTTATTCTTTCCCGTATGATTTTAGAGGATGCGCAGAGCCTAAAAAGTTAGAAGTAGAAAGTCGGGCTGATTAAGAATGGCAGGATTGAACATTTCCCATCATAAGAATTACCCCTCCTAATGTTTAGAAACATATTCTCAGCAGGTTCACCAACAAGCCTGTAGCAGCCATACCAAGCTCATCTCCAAGGGTTACATGGCTGTCTGGACAAGGATTTATTCCCATCTTCTTTGCAAATCACAGCACATGCTGGTACAAACAGGACATGGGGCTTACCCTTGGCATGCAAGTGGAAGGCGGCCAGGGCCTCTTCCACCAACATGATGTATGACCGCTGGGTGTGGCGAATGCACAGTGCAGAGGTTTGCTGAGGGAACACATTGATGGCAGCAAATGCTGAGAAACACAATTTTTTTTCTCCTCTTTTCATAGAGTGCATTAAATTCTCTCCCATCCTAATGCAATTTTCCTGGACACTCTCATATAGTTCTCTTAAAAAATAATCAGTCCCCACCCTTCATTCTTTCCTGAAAGAAAGGCTGCCATGTCATTAATGCCAGCAGAAAAAAAATTCACCTGCATGGCTTTCAAAAGTTCTTGCAAATCAATCTCCTATAAAGCAATAGAGAAGTGGCTGGGTAGTACCTGCGGTTGGGAGGTGGGTGGGGGTAGAATATTAATATGCAATTGTCTTTTCCTACCCAGGGAATATTGGTTCCAGGATCCCTTTGGCTACCAAAATCCATCAAAGCTCAAGTCCTTTATATAAAATGGTGTAGTATTGGCTTATAACCTATGCATGCCTCCTGTATACATTAAATCACCTCTAGATTATTTATAATACCTAATGCTACTTTCTCTTGCAGAAAAGCACCTAAACTGCCAAGCCCTGCACCTAGAGGGCTCTCTTTTTTCAGAAAGGGCCCCCTTTCTCTATTTGTATGAAGTTACTGTGTAGGCAGGCAGTTGCCCTGGAACTAGGGGAGTTTTCCACATGTTTGTTTCTCTGTGCCCCATGGCAATCAGCCAGCCACTGATATCTGGAAGTATGTTAGGAATAATGAAGCAGGAAAAAGTAAAAAAAGAAAAAATCTGAGAACCACTGAGTTAGATGTTGAGAGAGAATCTCCATTAGACAATAGATTAAGGGATGTTTTCCATTCTATTCCCTCTTGCTCATAGTATCCCAGCTCAGACATCAAGGGTGGCAAAGGAAGGTAATTGGGACAACATGAATCCTCACCCATTAAGTGAAATTTTCATCCTAAGATATAACAAAAAAATTTAAAAAACAAAAAAAAATAAACAACAAATGTAGAATGAATAAATAGAAATAAATGTGGAAAGCTAAATCATAAATCAACCACGAAGTTACTAGTTATAAAAGACTTATATATTAATAGCTAATATATATTGAGCTCTTACTATGAGTTATTCACAGTGTTAAAAGTTTTTAACTGCCTTATTTAAGTTCTCTCAATGACACTATTTCCGATTAAACAGAATTAACTTCTTTTTCCATTTTCTAGAAAAAACAAACTGTTCACAATGGTGTAAATTTGCCTGAATTCACAAAGCAATTAGGTGCTTGAGCCAGGATTCAGATCTAGGCAGTCTGAACTCCAAAATCATATTTTGTAACATTTCTATTATAGAAAACAAAAGATCATAAGATAATTTTGCTTCCTTTAGTGGACAGAAAACTGACCATTAATATTTGGGGAGCATGCTGTTTAAACACAAGCAAATCTGATCAAGAAACCTAGGTGGGTATCGCTTGTAAAGAGGAAAGCAAACTGGAAGTAGAGAAAGGAAACAAGTCAGAGAACTCTCAGAAGCTGGATGTGTTCAGACCAGCCGAGTTTGAAACCTGAGGGAACTGGCAAACTGACTGTAGCACAACCAATAGCTATTGTTTTTGAAAATGCACGCAAGGGTAGAATTCCCTCAAGCTTGGGAAACAGTAAATGTAATACTCAGCTCAGAAAATGGGACCAAGGATGACGGTGGTCACTACAAACAGTTGAAATGCAATCTTAGAATGCTGGTTTCTGTTGTCTTGAGGGGATGTCTTCAGGCAAAATTCACTCCCTGATGGATGATAAATGAGTCAGACTTTCACCCAGTCTAATTTTAGTCTTCTCTGACTCCTGGTGGACAGACTTTAAAACTGATGGAGGAAATTTATGGTGAGTGTTTGCCTCTTATAGTTCCAGCACTTTCTACCGTGTAAATATTTTCTTGAATGCCTTCTCTATACCATAGTCTGCACATACTCTACCTAGAGAGATTTTTCATTCTACAAATATCTATGGAATAGTGATTCTGGGCCAAACACACAGTTAGGGGCTATGTCATATATTGTTTCCAATCCTCCCAATAAACCTGAAGGCTGGGCCTTATTATTTTAGTTGTTTAGATGAATAATATGAAGCTCAGAGATGTTAACTCATTTAAGGACACCTGGCTGGTAAGTGATAAAGCTGGGTTAAGCTGGGTGGAGTGGATTCAAAAGTCCACATTCTTGCTATTCTTTTCCATGATGGATAAGACAATAAACTAGAGGTATGAGAAGACATTTTAGGAGTTTAGGGCAAGAAAGATCCCTACCAGAATGCGGATAAAAAGCAGAGGATGTAAGATCAAATAAATTTTTTGGAAGAAATGTGTTCATGGTAAACTTCAGAGAATAATGAAATTTAAACAAGACATGGAAACAAGATTCTGAAGAGGTGGTGTGAGCAGAGGCACAGGGTCCCAAAAACTCTAAGACAGGATGTCCCTATACAAAGTCTAGCTACAGAAAAGAGGATTGGGACATAAGGTAAGAAGCACGTTAATAAAACAAATACGGAAATAACAGGGCATCAAATAACTTGGATGATAGTGAGAAGGAAAATGGTGGGAAATATTCAACAGATGTGGGGAGAAAAAAGACTTGAAAATAGTTGGCAACGAATTACGTGCATGAACAAGGGGAAAGAAATGGGTATGGGTAATGGGGATTTAAGACTTGAATAATGATGCTATCACTAATAGAAAAAAGAAACAGGAAGAAAAAGGAAAACAAGATGATGAATTTAACATGAGACAAAGTAAATTTGAGGCCAATGAAATGACCAAAAAAGATAGCCAAAGTGAACTCATTTGAAAAGTCAAAATAAGAGAAAGGTATAGTGTTCTAAGCCTGCAATTAAATAAGACTGTTACAGGTGAGAGCAAAGAGAGACAAAGATGAAAATGGAGGAAGAAGAGTAACTAGGAAAGAATGGCTGGGAAAGAAGTATTGAGAGAGGTGAAAACAAAACCAGAAAAACATAAGAAAAGTCACAAGAAAGCCTATTTCAAAAAGGATGTGAGGGTGTTAAAGCACCAAAAGCTACAGAAAATCCAAGAAAAATGAGAATAGAGAAGACAGGAGTTGGCTCAGTTTGACACCCTTGGAGGTTGTTGGTGTATACGTTGGGAGAATAGTTTCAGGAATGGACCAGTGGGGAGGAAGAAGCCACAGTGGAAGTGGTTTTTGTGTCCTCATGGGGAGGTGATAACAGCAGAAGACGTAATCTCTTTATTCAAAGAGTTTTATAGGAAAGGAAGAAGATAACCCTGTTTAGGATATTAAAGTGAAGAAAAGTGTTTTGTTTGTTTAAATGGAAAGACAGATTTGTTTGATGAGAAGGAAAAAGGTTTAGCTTGGAAGGGGAGATTGAAAGGGACCAGAAAGAAGGGGATCAGCCTTTCTCATCAAGCTGGAGAAAGAGTTGGAAGTGATGACAAAGGCAGAGGAGCTGATCTTGGGGGAGACTGGGGATGATTCCTTCCTTCATATGGGAAAGAAGGAGAAGGGAATGAATGAAGATACGGAAAAAATGTAGTAGATGGGAGGAAGGAAATTCAAAATCCCAGGATACAGCCTCATTTCTCTCAGTTCAGAAAGAAACTAAGTATCCACAGAGTAGACCTAGCAGGGTGTAGAGTCAACAGTGGAGGCTTCATTAGGAAGTGAAAACCCACAGGTGTGGAAGTCAAACAGACAGGAAATATATAAGCTTTTTTGAGCTCTACGTAAGTTAACCATCTTAGCCTCAGAGTTATCATATGAAAAAATGAGTATAAAATATACAATGCCACCTACTAGTTTGACATTTGAATAGATGGAATTATGTAAAACACTGAGCACAATGGTTGCTATAATAAGTACTCTTCCCCCATCTACACATCCTTTAGCACAGCAGGAAATATCAGGATTATATGCAGCAAAGGGTGTAGTTAGCAATGGACTGGAGATGAGAGACAGGACCACGGAAGGGGTAAGGGCCCAACTGAGAAGCAATAGAGTGGATGTGTGGTGGGACAAATGTGGCTGGTCTGTCATCCCCAGGCTGACAGTCTTGGGGGAGAATTGGGAGCAGTGTTTCCCCAAGGTTGAGGACTAAGTTGACTAACACAGAAAGAAAAGAAAGGAACAATAGAGGAAGAGGAAGGAGCACATTCAAGACCGTTGTTGATATGACCAACCGTGGAATCCAAGATGGATGAGGGAGCTGGAGAAATAAAAAATAAAACTTGAGAGGCCCAGAGAATTAGGGATGAATTGGGAGTTGAGGAAGCATGCCAGGGAACAGAGCAACACCAGACACCAAAGACTGAGAGAAGGCAAAGAATATGATCAGTGGAGATGAGAGAGCACATGAGATCAAGGACGGTGAGGTTGCGGGCAGAGAGGAGTGTGGAGTCCAGAATCTCAGTGATGCTGAGTTGCAGGTGATGGCAAGGTCCAGGATGGCAGCTGAAATAGAGAGAGAGGAAGACAAGAATCACTACATTGGGATGTGGTCTCCCCAGAAACGATGGCAAAGAATGAAGAATGAGAGGAGAGGAGAAGATGACCAGGGCCCTGTCCCTGGGAGAAAGCCCTGGCAGCAGCGAGGGTGGGAAGGGAGACAGCCACAAGTGCTGTAGACATGGGAAGAGATGCGATTTTCTGCAGGACAGAGAAGTGGCTCTAAAGAGCAAAGGATGCCCCAACTCCTCCTCCACACTCCACGGGTGGCAGGGAGGATGCATAAAGGAGTAGCCTCCCCTGTTAGAGGTTAGAAAGAAATGGTATCTTGAGGGACAGCCAGGCTTCAGTTTTATAGAATGAAGGTAAATGAAAGAATCAAGTAAGAGGCTGAGAAGCAGGGAAGTTTATTCAAAATTGCACACAAAGACAAGCAGACTTACTTCTGAGAAATGTGGGAGAATCAGAGAGTTGTCAAGCTGACAACTAAGTTGTTTTTGACTAATTTCTTTGTGAGACCTCAAGAAAGTTACTTTACTTACCTATGCCTCTGGAAAGTGGGGATAATAAACTGACTTCATATTGTTTTGAGGGTGAAATAAGTTTAACAAGAAAGCCTTTAAAATAGGGGCTGGCACAGAGTCAGTGCTTGGTACATTACAGTTAGGAGTAATACTGTGATGAGGCATCTAGGGCCATTTGCATAAATCAGCCTCATCTCTTCTCTCTACTGCACTCTCCATCTCAATTGTGTCACTTTGCGTCCTCTGGAAATGCTCTTTGGATTGCTTCCTGCATTCCCCTTGGCATCACCAAGGCCCAACACCCTTATCTTGTGGACTGGGTTCCTGTCCAGCGGGTTTCCCTACTTCAATTTCTCTCCCCCTCTCCTGCTTCCAACCCCTTTTTTTACCCAGTTGCCAGGTTCAACCTTGCCTAAGGACACACACTGGGCCTCTGCTTCCCACAAGCTCAAGTCCATCATCTTCTTTGTGGATCCAAGGCCCTTCAAGGCCTGGTTTCAGTCTTACCATCTGCTTGTATTTTGCAACTCTCAGTGCATATTTTCAGTTTAGCCACATCACAGGACTCCTCTGTGCCCTGTGGGTTCCAGCTTCATGCCTTTCCAGGAAGGAATTCTACCTTTTGTTTCAGATCGTCTCCACTGCCCACCTCCTCCACTCTGCCCATCCCTGACTATGCCTACCAACATATTTTAACATCAATCCTTTTCTAATACATATGATACACATTTCCTAGATAGCAGTAATCTCTTTTAGGGTCAATATTGTGCCTTAACTTTTCTTCTTTTTTTTATCCTCCGCAGAATGTATGCCAGTGTTAAATGCATAGTTGTCAATCAATAGTTGTCAACAATTGGCTTTACAGTTTTTAACTTTGGCTCCTAAATATCTTCTAAATTCCAGAGAACTTAGTGAAAATGATATGTACTAGATATATGTTTCAGAAATCACTCCCTCCATTCTTGGAGGCCTTTCAAAATGGTGGAAATTCCATTTGTATGGGTTCATCCTTTGGGTCTTGGATATTTTTCCATCTTCTAGTACTTCTAAAGAGGTAAAAAAATGTTCCCAAGGGGGAACAATGTCTTAGCCCATTACCAGTAAAAGACAATGTCTTATCCCACACTTTTCATGGAAGTTGAGATGGCTGAGAGGGAGGAAAACTAGGGCCGATGGCTGAGAGCATGGCCTTTTGTAACAGGGGATCTACCTGAGGAAAAAGGATGCAAGAAAAACAGGAGATGGGTAATGGAAAAATAAAATAAAAAGAAGTATACAGAAGGCAAAGTATGTGGAATTCACCTTATTGACACAAAGATGGCACCTCAATGGCCATGCAACCTTTTGAGGTCTCCCTGGTCTGTGACTATATAGCCACTGAGCTTCTCTTTTTGTGTCTGCAGTGTGTCTGACCTTTTTTAGAGCCAAGCTATTTTCATAGATAATTCCATGATACATTTGCACATTTAAAGCAATGTGCAAATCACTAATCAACTGTGAAATCATCAGAGCACTCAGAATGGAACAACACTAGGATATTGGTTTCATTTGTAGTTAAGATGCCAACAAGGCTAAATGACAATTTCTTCCCATTGATTTAAATCAATAGCTTCTTCATCTCTCTCTCTCTCCTTTTAATTGAATAGAAGTATGGGGGAAATATCCTCTTAACATGCTCAATACTTCCGCAGCATAACTACTTTCTAAAGGTGTCCTGAATCTAATTTTGTAAGTTGATGTGGATTCTGTGTTTAATTATGTTCAGATATTGGTCATTAGTCCTTCCTCAAATTCAATGCAGTGGCAGATATATTCATTACATACAAAAGACGTTTATAGTCTTAAGGAAGAAAAACATAAAATTTGCCATCTAAAGAGTAAAGGTCTATCCAAAGAGTAAACAAGAAAGAAACTGGTTTCTGCTTTCTAACCTATAGCCACCTAACTGGCATCAGAGTAGATGCTTGGAAATCAGATTGCCAGTTCTGGACATTTCTTAAATAGTAGCATACGATCTTAACATCACAGGAACCTCTAATACCACAGCAAGAACTTCTAACAAATTAGAATGCATTCTGCTGTTCTCAGAGGATATCTTCTCATTTCCCACTGTATACCCAGGAAGAAATAGAGGGTCTGGTACTTGATAGGAGAAAATAAATATTTGTAGACTGAATGAACAAAGCTCCACATCCCACATTTTTTACCATGCCTACACCAATTCAAATCAATAAATATTTGATTTATTCTTCTGCAGCAAAATTCATTAACCACATGACTGCACATTCTTAAAAAGTCATACCATGGCCAATTCCCTTCCCAATAAAATTTAAAAGAAAAAAAGACTTGGAATAACAGAGCATACTAATTAACTTTTCTGAACCCCAGTTTTCTCATCTGTAAAATGGGTATAACAATGTTCCCCCTGGACAGGAAGTAAAGGTGAACTGAGACAGATAATGTATGCAGTGTACCTGTCTTAGTTTAGCTCTCCCAGAAGCCGACCTTGAGGCAAGGATTTGAGTTCGAGTAATTTGGAGGGTAAGCCAAATAAATTTATCTGAAGGACAAACCAGTTACTACTGTGGGAGTTGGGGCTAAATCCCACTGGGAAACTCTGGGAAATGGTGTAGAACATACACTTCAGAATTATCTTGTCTAAGGAGGAAAAGAGGTGGATATTTATCCACCAAAGCCTATCACTCATGGATCTAGGGTGGCCAGTATGTGGGGTGGGTACGTTAATTCCTTGGCATTCTGGCCTTCCCTGGTCTTCAGCAGAGCCCATTCCAGGAGCCAGAAAATGCCTTCAGAGAGAGACACTCATTCTGGGGGTGGCTGTGAGGCTGGTGCATGGACATGGTGAGTGCAGAGAAGAGGGCTATCAGCATCTGCTACACTGCCTAACTTTATTCTCGGCACCCAGTACATTTTCAATAAATAGCTGCAAATTATTATTGCATCCATAAAGATTTGCTGGGCCTCTAAGAAATGCTCCTCCTTAGAAGTAAAAATTTAATTTCAATTTTTATAGTCTCCAGGGAGACTTTAAGGAGTCTTTAAGAGCTTTTCCAGTCTAGCCATGAAATATACTCATTTATAGGACAAAAATAATTTGGGAGGACTGCTTACAGAGAAACAAATGTCCGACAATGAGTTTAAATAAATAAAATTCACTTTGTATTTCTAATGCTATTTCTTCTCTCTTCTTAGTATCTTTCCAAGCCCTCATTTCAATGGTTTTCACAGTAAGCATGTCAGAGAGAAAATCATCTTGGGATTGTTAAGACCTAGAAGTCACACAGAAGGAAGGGATAACAAAGAATGATGAACACATTGGTACCAACAATACGCTCATGGGCCAAATCACGTTGCGAGGAGTTTAACAATTTTGGACATTTTATTAAATTCTGATCCAATTTATAAGTATGCCAGAGTTGACTTGTAAAACCCTAGATGAATCATGCTGTCTTGTATTCTTTTACCAACCTTTGCCCCATGCCAATATCTGTGTTCAGGTAGACTTCTCAACACAGTACTTCAATGAATGAGTAAATTAATTAATTAAATTGAATGAATCAATATATCCTCAGGTCTTCAACAATTTGGAAGGCTGCCTAATCAGTGTATTATGATAATTCCAGGCAATAAGCTAAATAGATGAAAGCATTCATGGTTATGAAATGAATGAATAAATGAATGAACAAATGAAGGAACAAATGAAGGGGGGAATAAGCACACAAAGGCAAAGACCCGTGCAGAATTACCAACCTTCACTCTTTCTAACCAAAAAAGTCTCAGTTCAAATTTAAAATAGCCCCTCCCCATCACCTCTACTCCATCCATAATAGTCATTCTCTATCATTTAATTATGTTTTATTTTCTTTAGAGTACATAGAAGTTAATGACATTATGTCACCTACTTGTCTATTTTTCCTTCACTAGGGTGAAAATTCGAAGAGGGCCATGTGTTACTTGTTCCTCCCTGTGTCCATGGTGTCTGCGACCCTGGCTGACACATAGTACAGGCTCAGTAAGTATTTCTGGATGGTATGACAAAAGGCGTGACCATGGGAGACAGCTTCACAGGGTACAAAAGACAAGAAACCACCAAAGGGAGGGTGGGCATATGAAAGTATTGTGGGTGCAGTCGTGGAGGACAATCTTCATGAGACGTCTTTGGATGTCGGTGAAATGACCATAACTCTTGTTGAGCACCAGCCCGACATCTACCCCTTCTTCCCAGCCCACAGGTATGTCCAGTTTTCTCATGGCTCATCAGCTAAGAGAAGAATTTAAGACCAGCACCCTACCTGGTTGTGTACTGTGGACGGCCCTGACTGGGATCTCCCCTCAAGGGACCCAAGAAATGTACACTCATCTGTTCTTAAAGTTATGTGAACAAAATTCTGCCTTTTCTGTGAAACCCTTCCCAGGATTGCCAAGCACGTATCTCACAGCCTGGGCCAGAAACTTGCTGAAGCCAGGGCACCTGAAAGCTCTTAACACAACCAGAAATAAGGCCCAAACACCGCTTTCCACCTTAGTGGGCTCCCCTTCAGGAATATGTTTTGAGTGACTAAATGCCAGTTTTTCATTTTCTTGTTAAAAGTCAAAAACTATTCTGAAGATATGATGCATCTTGGCAATAAAAACAAACAAAAAATTTAAACATAATGCATTTATACTTTAAATATCCCATAAAAGAAGGTCCCATTCTTCTTACAAGGGGACTTCATTCTAAGGTGTTTAAACATATGTATAATTTAATATAAATGTGGCAAATCTAATTCAACTTAGTTATGTTTATCTATGATTCTACCTACATAGAGTATAAAAAAAGTGATGTAACCTCCAGAAAAATGGGGTAGAGAGAGTATCAAGAAAAGAAAAAATACAAACTAGCTTTCAGTGGGGAATATGCTAAGGGTAGAAAGAGAGTCAAAAAATCCAATCAGGCCTCTCCCCATGGGGAGATAAGTGCCCCATAGGAGTTTCAGCCTAGTGTTTCCGGGCCATTTACCATGAGCCATTCACAGTTCTAGCACTGGAGATACAAGAATGACTAAGACATGTACCCTGACCTCAAGGTGCCCAAGTGAAAAAATAGACTTTTCAATAAGAGGAATAATGAAGGTAGACACAAAGCCGGCCTGAAGGCAGAACAATTAATTTTCAGTGATGGCAAAAGAGGTGATGTCTTAAAATGGAGTTTTGAAAGATAATTACTAGCTGAACCGGTACATGAGGGTCAGATGATGTGGTTATGTCTAATATTTTTCAATATACTCAGAGTGGGAAAAAGCTAAGGTAGAAGAATTTTAAAAGGAACAGGGAGATGGTTAACATATAAATGAAATGTATCATTGGAATTTTTTTTTTTCTCTAAAGATATTTTGAAAATCAGTGAGGAAGAAGCTTGGCCAGTTCATAGGGTAAGTGACTTAAATTATTAGGGAAAATTCATTTCTATAAATAGGAATATGGGGCAGATGGAGCAAAGTCATCTACCACATACTTCTCTCCGTATCCCTACCCACTTCCATTTCTGTGTAAGTGTTCTCAGCAAGTGACTTGTCTTTTGTGAGAAGAACAGCCAGTTAGAATAATATTTTATATATCATGATCCTTTCCTGGAGCAAGCTGAGTCAAGTGGCCCACATAGTCCAAGTCAGGTATGGCAAATATTTGACTCTTCCACACTCTGTATCTCCTCCCTCTCTGGCAGACATCAGTAATTGGTAACAATACTTTTCAATACTCTTTGCTCTGAAACAAAACTATGCCTGAGAATCCTTTTCAAGGTAGCCATTCTTTTCTATTGGCATTGACACGTGAGATGTAGCATATTGGCCATCCCTGGTTATGCCAAAGCTTCCTGACCCATTAGCCATGAACTCTTAGAGGACTTCCAGCCTAGTTCAAGACTTTTGAGAGTTCATATGTGTATCAAGATCAGACTTTCTCAAAAATAGCATGCTTCATACATGCATCTGTTACTACTTTACAAATGTATACATTAACTGTAGTTAATAAAATGCAAATAACTTTTTAAATATTACAGAATTCATAGTTGTCTTTTTTATTGCTATAGAATAGAGGCTTGTGAACTTTATTTTGACATTATGGAAAAAATATACTTTCGTTGGATAAGTTTGGGAACTACTGGTTATTGGTCTTACTCAGCATGAGTTATCAATGTTTTCAACCCTGTGAAAGTTTGCCCAAGTGGCAACTGTAGCGCCCTCAAGGCAGACACCAGTCTCTATTGTATGAATGCAAAATTGTGACATAAATATATTACAAAGAAAAAGTTTATTCCATCAGTAAATATTGCTCTTGTTATTGCCAAACTTGAAGCTAAATTAAACACACTTGGCTTTCAAACCAACAAATAAACCAAGACTTCAACAAAACCAAAATATGTCTTACATATTTAGAAATACTCAGCTGTAACTATTTGCCTTTTACCCCAGCACTTGCCTTTCCTATCTTAGAAAGATTTTTCTTTTCTGTTTCTGAGAATTATAGAAGGAAGAGGTCATGATATGCTTTGAAAAGTAAACATGTTATACAAATTGTAAGGGGCTCTCATTACTTTTAATTACATATTATTTGCAATTACCTTACAGTAAAAACTTCATTTTGAAATATATTCCTTAGGCAAAATCAATTTCTTGTGGTCTCTACTTTGCAGAAAAGCGTAAACACAATGAGAATGTGTATTAGTATTAGAGATCCCAAAGGCATTGATAAAATATCTGTGGATGTGTATACTGTCCATGTAAAAGTCATGCCTTAGCGTTTCACAAGCATTCTCTCCAGTAATTTTTCAAGAGTGAATTTTCACTTCACCTAAGTGGTTTCTAAGGGGAAAGTTTCTAGAATATTCCCAAAATTGGAAAGAAGAGAATTCTGTCTGTAAACTAGATTTCATGACTAGCTCTTACAGACATATCATTTTCACCTAGCAGGATTCCAACATAATTCTGGTGGAATCTGTGATTTTGATATGTTCATAAAGAATAAAATACCACTAGTTGTATATTTAATAAAAGATGTAAATGAGGCTAATTAATCTACTTCGAATACCTAAAAATATCTTATTTTTACACAGCAAGTTTACCCAAAGAGGGCTACAGCTTGGTTGCTTTTTATATAGAAAAGGCTGCATTTGTATTTTGAATGCATAAAAAAATGAATAGCATTTCAGGAAAAATCCTAAGGTTACTGTTTTAAGCCACCAAGTTTCTGAGTGGTTTATTATGCAGCAAAAGTAACTGCAACAGCTCATTTTATTCAATAGGCATTTACGGAGGAGCAAGTGGGTGGAAGCTCTGTGCTGTATGCAATGAGGAGGTTTGCAAAACAACTAATAATAAAAATAATCAATATTCCATTCAAGCTTCAAATGATCATGCGATTTGTAGGTATTATACTTGTATTAAAATAAAGCAATGGGCTAAAGGAGAGTTAAGTAACTGGTTCACAGTATCCATCTAGTATGTAAAGACTTATTCCAAGGACTTCTATGTCCTGGTTCAATGCTGATTAATGACATAGAGCTGTTTCTTACCTTCATAGAGAAGATAGTCTAGTAGGGAAGAAACATGTCACATATTGTGTTGAGAAAAGGACAAAGAAAATGTATTGATACACAGAGCGGGAAGAACTTATTGCTGGTTTGGGTAGAAAGAGAAAATTTCAAATAGCCAGGCAGGGTTACCTTAACTCATTCCTCAAAGTTAATCAACAGAAAATAGAGAATATCCTTGGAGCCTTTTTAACATTTAATCTTACAAAAGAAACAACATAGAAAAAATGAAGAAAAGTAGACTTCTTGCTCTTCTACCCTCAATTCTCCATCATATTTAGACGGTTTTCTCTGGGATGCATACAGAGCTCATTTTGAAAATTTTTGATATAGCAGAAAAGATCACCAATGATGCACACATTTCAGGGAGGCCATGGCAATTTATAAAATTGGGAGTTCCCTCTTTTCAGTCTGTGTCCGGCAGAGTCAAGAAAGGCAGACAGAAACTCTTATAGTTCTTTTAACAGAGAATGTAATAGAAGAGACTGGTGTAACAGGTTTTGGAAGACAAATGCAAAAACTACCTTGAGATAACAAGACAGGCAAAGCAGGAAGCAGTTACCATCCAAAAGGGTAGCGGAACAAAGAGAAGTTTGATCACTGCCACTTAGAAGCTTGCAAGGGTGTCTCCTGTGGAGTGCAAACCCAGACCTTTGAGGAAGGAGCACTGTTTGGCATTGGAGGTTCTAGAACTTGGAAAAGGTCCCCAAGGAGCTGAGACCCAGACCTCTGAGGAAAGTGTGTTTCCTTCTCATCTTGATATTTCTTAGGAGAAGCCACAAGGCTGGTTCTAGGATGCCATAGGGATGGGAAGGTGGAAGCTAGA
>CAUYRT010004245.1:0-49723 GCA_963574885.1 Lepilemur ruficaudatus
TGATTTCCCAAAATATATTACCACTCAAGTTGACTTATCTTGTTACATTCAAAAACCTACTCTGTCAAAGTAGTCCAGAGAGTACATACATAGTGCTCCAACTGTATCTATGTACAACCAACACTCCATTTTAAGTGTAAAATTATTTTTAATTTTTTTTGTTTCAGCATATTATGGGGATATAAATGTGTAGCTTACATATATTGCCTTTGCCCCACTTCACAAAAAAAAATGGTGATCTAGCACCTCTTGTATTATTCTGGATACAGCTGGAGCCCATTCTACTAACTTAAGGATCACAAGAAAGGAAAAACAAGCACCACATGCATCCACCATCAAATTGGCATTAACTGAGCAACACTAAATGCACATACTTATTTATTTTTAATTTTAGAGTATTATGTGGGTACAAATGTTTTGGATACATGGATTGCTTTTGTACTGCTTGAGTCAAAGTTATAAGGGTGCCCATCAACAAGATAGTGTACGTTATACCTGTTAGGTGTGATTTCACCCATCCCTTCCTGCCCCATCTCATCTACTTGATTCTTCTGAGTTTTACTTTCATCTATGTATAAAAGAGCTGATCGATTAGTTCCAATTTAATAGTGAGTAAGTGTGGTGTTTGTTTTTCCATTGTTGTAATACTTCACTTAAAAGAATGGTCTCCAGTTCCATCCAGATTTTTGCAAAAGGTATTAATTCATTTTTTATGGCTGATTAGTACTCCGTGGTATACATATACCATATTTTTTTAATCCACTCATGAACTGATGGGCACTTGGATTGATTCCACATTTTTGCAATTGTGAATTGTGCTGCACTAAACATTCTAGTGCAAGTCTCTTTTTGATAAAATTACTTCTTTTCCCTTGGGTAAAGGTCTCTACAAAAAGACCAACAAATCACTGAGGAAGAAAATTGCAGATAATGTAAAAAAATGAAAAAACGGCCGGGCGCGGTGGCTCACGCCTGTAATCCTAGCACTCTGGGAGGCCGAGGCGGGCGGATTGCTCAAGGTCAGGAGTTCGAAACCAGCCTGAGCAAGAGCGAGACCCGGTCTCTACTTAAAAATAGAAAGAAATTAATTGGCCAACTAAAAATATATATATAGAAAAAATTAGCCGGGCATGGTGGTGCATGCCTGTAGTCCCAGCTACTCGGGAGGCTGAGGCAGTAGGATCGCTTGAGCCCAGGAGTTTGAGGTTTCTGTGAGCTAGCAGATGCCACGGCACTCACTCTAGCCCGGGCAGCAGAGTGAGACTCTGTCTCAAAAAAAAAAAAAAAAAATAGAAAAAAACATCATGCTCATGGATCAGCAGAATCAACACTGTTAAAATGTCCATACTGTGCAAAGTTAATTACAGGTTCGATACAATCCCCATCAAAATACCAATGTCATTTTTATGGATCTATGAAAAATAATTCTACACTTTGTTTGGAACCAGAAAAGAGCACAAATAGCCAAAGCAACCTTAAGCAAAAGGAGCAAATCTGGAGGCATGACTTTATCAGATTAAGCTATATTACAATCTATATTAACTAAAATTTCATGGTACTGGCACAGAAATAGAGACATAGACCAATGCAACAGAACAGAGAACTCAGATATGAAACCACTCACATATTGCCATCTGATCTTTGACAGAGTAGACAACAATATACACTGAGGAAAAGAATCTCTATTTAGTAAATAGTGCTGGGAAGATTGGATAGCCACATGTAGAAGATTGAAGCAGGATACAAATCTCTCACCACTTCCAAAATTAATTCAAGACAGATAACAGACTTAAATGTACTACATGAAACCATAAGAACGCCAGAAGAAAATATTGGAAAACTCTTCTAGATATTGGCCTAGGCAAAGAATTTATGAAGAAGATTATAGCAATAGCAAAAAATAACAAATGGGATTTGATTAAGTTAAAAAGCTTCTACATAGCCAACAAAGCAATTAACAGAGTGAAAAGACAACCAATAGAATGGGAGAAAATATTTGCAAACTATACATCTGATAAAGGGCTAATAAGCAGAATCTACAAAGAACTCAGGCAAATCAGGAAGAAAAAATCAACTGCACTAAAAAGTGGGCAAAAGACATGAACAGAAGCCTTTCAAAAGAGGATAGATTAATGGTCAACAAACACATGAAAAACTGTTCAATGTCACTAAACATCAGGGAAATGCAAATCAAAACTACAATGAGGTATCACCTAACTCCCAGTGCAATGACTTTTATCCAAAAGTCCCAAAACAATAGATGCTGGCATGGATGCAAAGAGAGAAGAGCACTTATACACTGTGAGTGGGACTGCAAACTAGTGTCTCTAGGGAAAGTAGTATGGAGATCCCTCAAAGAACTAAAAATAAAACTACCATTTGATCCAGAAATCCCTCACAGGAATCTTAAAAGGATTAAATCATGCAATGTACAGTAGAAAGTCTTTTATCTGACATTAGTATCACCCAGATAGTGTGGGTTGTATCTATTAGGCACGAATTTACCCATCCCTTCCTCTCTTTCTCTCTACTCCCCTCTGCTTGATTTCCAATGAATGTTATTTCCATATGTGCACATAAGTGTTGATCAATTAGTTCCAATTTAATGGTGAGAACATGTGGTGTTTGTTTTTCCATTCTTGTGATACTTCACTTAGAAAAATGGTTTCTAGTTCCCTCCAGGTGAATACAAGAGGTAGTAGTTCACCATTTCTTTCTTTCTTTCTTTCTTTTTTATGACTGAGTAGTGCTTTCATTGGAAAATTGTCATTTAAATTTGGTGATTTTTGTTTGTCTTGTTTTGTTTTTATTTCATTAAAAACAAAATCGTGGAAAAAGAGCTGGAAATTTAACTTATGGGAAGCACTATAAAACAAATATTTAAGTAACAATTGTTGAGTTTTCTTATCTTGGACATTTTCAAATACTAAATGGTACAAAGTGTATGGTTTTGGCAGCTCTAATACGAGTTTTGCCATTGGGGTTGTTATTTCTGAAAAGATGAACCATTCTTGATAAAGCTCAGGAAACAAAAGTAGTCTTTTCTTGAGTTATATATTAAAATATAAAATCCAATGTAAGCTAAATCTATGCAAATGAGCTTTGTGTGTGTACATATATATATATGCACAGATGTTCGGACTCATATAATTATAAACAGGTGTTAAAAGTATATTTCCAGTTGAATGTTCAAAAATCTGCAGGGATGCAGGATTTTCTCACCACTGAAAAGTCGTTTGTGTCATGCCCCTCCCTCAAGTGCTAGCAGTGCCTAAAATCATTGTGGCAATCATGGATAACATTTTCAGTACCTAGGTCTTATTTACTAACTGGAATATAAATTTAGAGGCATAGTAGTTGCAAGTATCTTTGTGTGCCCTAAAGTACCTAACAAAATACCTTGCATGCAATGGGAGTATAAATAACAATTTTCCTGTTAACTAATAATTTAATACATCTCTTCATTGAATAGCTAGGTATACATTGGATAAGAGAGCTTAACTAAGTCAAACAATTGCTTATCACATAACCCTATGTCAGATGTAGACCCCAGTCTTATCAAAATGTATCAGCCCCCTGATCACGCTAACTCTTGGGAAACAGTATAAACTGTGAGACCTCAAGTACATTTCAAAAACTTATCTTTTCCCCAGAGAGTGTGACAGAGTTAGATGTGTTCAAATACCTTTTACTGATCCCAAGAAAGTTTCAGATCTACCAAACATCCCAGCCAATTGAGAACCTTTTTCATCTAATTATATGTTTTTCTGTTTCAAGAATATCTTTGAGGCTTCCCTCCCATTTTTTCTCTCTGACTGCAAACCTAATTAAATTACATTTAAATAATGATATTTTGTAAGTCAAAACCATTAGCATTAAGAAAGCTGTATAAATTTAATTTTTAAAGAAATTGCCTCCAAGAGTTTGTTTTTTTTTTTTTTTTATAGTGATGGTGGGACAGAATTAATCCATGGCTAAGGAATAGAGGCAGAGCCTTCTTTTTGTCCCCATGGAGATAGACAAATGATCTTCAATCCAGTAGACCTGGTTTTACTCTGACATTGGCAATAACACTGCCACAGATTTTCCCCCTGAGGTTACTGTGGTAACTGTAGCTTAGTTTAGTCTCCAATGTGGGTTGGGACATGTTAAATAGAATCATGCTTTTCTTGCCAGCATCTGACCAAATAAATATCACTTGACTGCATCCTATCCCTCTAAGGACGCTAACATTAAGTCCAATCTACAATTGTGGGCATGATGACTAACACTTTCTTTTTACTCTTTTTCCCAAACTTAAGTTCCCGTCATAGATCCCACAAAGCATATCCTGCCAAGTCCAGTGGCTAAACATTTGTGGTAATTTCATTTGAAATGCACAGATTTATAGGTTTTCATTAATGCTAATGGTTCATCTGAGCGAAAAGTGTATTCAATCAAGTGCTCCTTTGAATGGGATTTCCAGATCTCACTCAAACACAGCTGGTTTCAAGGCAGAGTAATGCAAAGATTATTGCTGCCAAAGTACATATATTTCCTACAACTTAAGGAGGACTTTTTAAAGTAGTGACTCACTTGCCAAAACCAAATATATTGTTTATTTTGCTTTTGTGCACGTACTAATTGGTAGACTAAAAATGACAGAGAATCATTCAGTCATCATCTCTCTCCCTTTTCGCTTGGCACTTAGTGCAGTAGCTAATGAATGCCCTGGTGGGAGGTTATCTGTCGTCTTGCAGCTACTGGGGCTACTTGGCATTAGGTTTCTTAGATACCTAATTGTTTTTGCTGTTCTGCCTCCTCGGCCAAATAGGATCTCAATGGCTCAAGTAGAGACAGTGTCGGTTCAATGGAACACTTTTATGGCAGTTGAATCAGTTCTAGTTGACAGGATATAAATTTATTTTTACTTCTGGATAAGATATCACATACAGATGTTCCTGGTGCTAAAGGTTGGTAACCATGGTAATAAGGAAACCTAACATATCTTCAACTTTTAGTCAAAAAAAAAAAATACATCCTGTTTGTCACCAGTATAAATTAGGACTTGTAAAGTTTCAAGTTCAAAAATACTTACATAAACTGTTTTAAGCACATAGGAAACGCACTAGTTTAAACAACACAACAGTCCAAAGATAGAACTGACTCTATTCATGGCTGAATATAGAGGCTCAAATGTTATCAAGATCTGATTTTTCTTCATCTCTTGACTCTGCCTTCAACTACTTTAGGTCTATTCTCCATAAAATTCCCTTTTGGGTAGAAATATGGCTGTCAGCAGTCTAGCCTTAGGTTTTCACAGTTTCAAATCCACAAACAAAACACCACCAAAAAGATAAGGAGTGTTTGGAAAACGTTCCTCTTTTCCAGTAATATTAGAAAAGATTTTAATAGTGTATGTTGCTGGCTTTTAGTAGCTCATGTACTCTTCCCTGAACCAATCACTGTGACTAAAGGCATGTGTGATCTGATTCGTCAGATATAAATGCCATGTGTACTAACGGATTGAGGATGGTGTTGATACCACCATAACTGCTTGGTCAGAGAGTGGTACAGGATAGTCCCCCTGAGAAAAATCAAGGTGATTTACCTGCAGAAGGAAGAAGGAATGAACAAATATTGCCACCCCTACTCCAGGTCCTTGCTTTATCAAAAGAAACAAGATACATAACGCATTATCTATATACTGGTTAGGATTAAATTATGGCCATTATTTAATCTAGTTAGTGGTCTTTAGACTTGATCTGAAGGTTAAGCCTGGGACCTGGGATCTCTGGACCGGGTCCAGAGACTCTTCAGGAGATCATTCTGTATTCTGAGAGAAGCTCCAGACATTCCAAACTCTTGTTTTCCAGCTCCACACAGAGAAACCACTGAACCTATGGATTCCTCTGGGAATTCCCATATGTGGGAAAACTGCTAGGAGCTCTTATTCTAATTACCATACTTTGAGATGAGCCCCAGTACTCTGGGGCTCCAGAATCACTTTACAGTCTAAACAGAAGCCTCTGGTTTTGCCTCAGTGTGAATGTAGCAAAAACCTTGAGGTCTATAATTATAACTATGGAATTAGATACCATAAAAAAGAAAAAAAGACAGGAAGGTGAATAGGCTTGGATTTAAAAGAAAAAAAGGAGTTATTTGTGGGTAATACCTGGTAAATAAAAGAAAAATATATGTCATATGTTTAAAGATTTTTAAAGAATTTTTAAAGTTTTTTAATTGTACATTGTAATTGTACATATTTATGTGGTACAACTTGATATTGCAATACCTATATATGTTGTGTAATGATCCAATCAGGATAGTTAGTGCATACATGACCTCATGCATTTATCATTTCTTTGTGGTGGGAACATTCAAAAGCCTCTCTTTTAGCTATTTTGTAATTAATATACAATATTTTATTGTTAACTAGTCACCCTACTCTGCACCAGGACACTGGAATTTATTCCTCCTCTCTAATTGTAACTTTGTACCTGTTTACTAATTTTCACCATCTGCCCTCTCCAGTCTCTGGTTATCTATCTGGTAACCACTACTCTGATCTCTGCTTCTACAGTAAAACAACCTTTTTCTTTTAGGTTGCATGCATGAGTGAGATCAAAGTGGTATTTGTCTTTTTGTGTCTGGCTTATTTCACTTACTATCATCATCTCCAGGTTCATCCACTTTGTTACAAATGACAGAATTTCATTCCTTTTTACTGCTGAATAGTAATTCATTGTGTGTATGTACCGCATTTGCTTCATCCGTTCATCTGTAGATGGGCGCTTAGGATGACTGCATATCTTGGATATTGTAACTAGTGTTGAAATGAACGTGAATGGAAATTTCTCTTCAACATACTGGTTTCATTTCCTTTGGATAAATTCTCAGTAATTTATCCAAATGCTGGATGGTAAGGTATTAATAATTCTAGCTTTAATTTTTTCAGAAATCTCCAGAGTGTTTTCCTTAATAGCTATACTAAGTTACATTGCTACCAACATCGTGTCAGTGTTCCCATTTCTCAGTGTCATCACCAAGAATTGTTTTCTTTTATCTTTTTTATAATAGCCATTCTAATTGGAGTAAAGTGATATCTCACTGTGATTTTGATTTGCATTTCCCTGATGATTAGTGATGTTGAGAATTTTTTCACATATCTGTTGGCCATTCAGGTGTCTTCTTTTGAGAAATGTCTGTTAAGGTCTTTTGCCCAGTTTTAAATCAGGTTATTTGGTTTTTTGCTGTTAAGTCCATTATACATGCCAGACATTAACCCCTTGTAAGATGTACAGTTTGCAAATATTTTTTCCTATTCTGTAGGTTATCTCTTCACTCCGATAATAGTTTTCTTTGTTGTGTAAAAGCTTTTTAATACATTATAATACTGTGTGTGTACTTCTGCTTTTGTTGTCGTGCTTTTGAGGTCTCATTTAAACAACCCATAGCCAGCCCAATGTCATGAAATATTTCCCCTATGTTTTCGTCTCATAGTTTCATAGTTTCAGGTTTTATGTTTAGATCTTTAATCCAGTTTGAGTTGATTTTTGTATTGGTTAGAGGTAGGGGTCTAGTCTCATTCTTTCACATGTCGATATTTCAATTTTCCTAGGACTATTTATTTAACAGAATATCTTTTTCTCAATGTATGTCCTTGGCACCTTTGTCTGTAGATGCATGAATTTATTTCAGGGCTCTCTATTCTGTTCCATTGGTCTATGTGTCTGTTTTTATACCAGTACCATACTGTTTTGGTTGCTATATCTTTGCAGCATATTTTGAAATCAGGTAGTGTGATGTCTATAGCTTTGTTATTTTTGCTAAAATTTACTTTGACTATTTGGGATCTTTTGTGGTTTCATATAAATTTCAGGATTTTTTTTTTCTATTTATTGGTATTTTGATAGGGATTGTATTAAATCTGCCCATCACTTTGTGTATTGTGGCCATTTTAGCAATATTAGTTGTTTTAATTCATGAATGGGATATCTTTTCATTTATCTGTGTCCTCTTCAATTTATTTCATCAACATTCTATAGTTCTCAGTGTAGAGGTCTTTCATTTCCTTGGTTAAGTTTATTTCTATGTATATTATTTTTGTGCCTATTATAAATGAAATTGTTTTCATAATTTTTTTTCAGATAGTTCACTATTACTATATAGAAATGCTACTTGGTTTTGTATGTTGATTTTGTATCTTGCAATTTTACTCAAATTGTTTACTAATTTTGGCAGTTTTTTGGTAGAGTCTTTGGGACTTTCTGCATACCAGCATACATTGGAGATATTGTGGGATCAGTTCCAGATCACTACAATAAAATGAATATCACAATAAAGTGAGTCACACAAATTTTATGGTTTTCCAGTGCATATACAATTTATGTTTACACTATACTGTAGTCTATTAAGTGTGCAGTAGGATTATATCTAAAAAACAGTAGATATAAAATACTTTATGCTAAAAAATGCTGACAGAGACATGTAGTGAGCACACATTTTTGAGGAAAATGGCCTCAATAGACTTGCTCAAAGCAGAGTTGCCACAAAACTTCAATTTTGTAAAAAAATGCAATATCTGCAAAGCACAGTAAAGCAAAATGCAATAAAACAAGATATGCCTGTATAAGATGGCATTGTCGGCAAACAGGGACACTTTGACTTCCTCCTTTCCAATTTGTATGTCTTTTATTTCTTTGTCTTGCCTAATTGTTCAGGCTAGGACTTCCAGTATTATGAACAGAAGTGATATTGTTTTGTTCCTGATCTTAGAGGAAATGCTTTCAGCCTTCCCACTTCAGTATGATATTGTTTGTGGGTTTGTCTTATATGGCCTTTATTGTGTTGAGGTATATACCTTCTTTACCTATATGTTGAGAGTTTTTATCTTGAAAAGATACTGAATTTTGTCAAATGCTTTTTTTATGTCTATTGAAATAATCGTACAGTTGTTGTCTTTCTTTCTGTTAATGTAGTGTATCACATTTATTGATTTGCATATGTAAAAACAACCTTGTATTGCTGAGATAAATTCCATTTGATCATAGTGGATGATCTTTTTAATGTGCTATTAAATTCAGTCTGCTTCTTATAAATTTTGCCTCTATGTCTATCAGGGATAGTGGCCTGTAGGTTTTTTGTTTTATTTTGTTATGTTGTGTTCTTTTCTGGTTTTGGAATCTGAGTAAAGCTGGCCTTGTAAAATGAGTTTGGAAGTATTCCCACCTCTTCAATATTCTAAAATAGTGTGAGAAGAATTGATATTAGTTCTTATTTAATTTTTTGGTAGAATTCAGCAATGAAGTCATCCAGTCCTGGGTTTCTCTTTGATGGAAGACATTTTATTACTGATTCAATTTACTTGCTTGTTATAGATCTCTTTAGACTTTTTGTTTCTTTATAATTTAATATTGGAAGATTATATGTGTCCAAGAATTTATGTATTTCTTCTATGTTTTCAAATTTGTTGGTTTATGGTGATAGCCTCTTATGATTCTTTGTATTTCTGTGGTATCAGGTATAATGTGTCTTTATTCATCTCTGATTTTAATTATTTGAGTCTTCTCTTTTTTTTAGGCTAGCTGGGTTCTGACAATTTTGTTATATTTTAAAGAACAACCCATTTCATTAAATTTGTGATTGCTTTTTCTCTCTATTTTGTTTATTTCTGCTCTAAGCTTTATTATGTTTTTTTCTTCTAACAATTTTGGCTTTACTTTGATTTCGTCTTTCTAGTTCTTTGAGGTACATTATTAGGTTGTTTATTAGAAGTCTTTCGTCTTTTTTGATGTAGGTATTTACTGCTATAAACTCCCCTCTTAGAACTGCATTTTTGTGTTCCCTAAGCTTTGATATGATATATTTCTATTCTTATTTAGCTCAAGGATTTTTAAAAAATTTCCCTTTTGATTTCTTCATCGACCCATTGGTTGTTTAAGAGCATGTTGTTTAATTTCAATGTATATATAAAGTTTTGGAAGTTTTTCTTGTTGTTTTCTAGTTTTAAACCACTGTGGTCAGAAATGATACTTGATATGATTTCTATTTTCTTAACTTTGGTAAGACATATTCTGTGGCATAACATGTGATCTATCCTGGAGAATGTGCCATGTGTAGTGCAGAAAAATGTGTATGCTGCAACTGTTGAATAGAATGTTTTGTAAATATCTTTTAAGTCCATTTGGCATACAGTGCTGTTTACTTTCAGTGTTTCTTTGTTGAGTTTTCTATATTTTCTGTCCATTGCTGCAAGTGGTGTGTTGACATTCCCTACCATCATCATATTTCAATCTAATTTGCACTTTTTGCCTAATACCATTGTCTTTGTATATTATATATGTATAAACATATTTTATTTATTGTATAATAGGTAATACATAGGGTACTTTGGAAGCATATATATTTATTGTTTTTATATTTTCTTTTTGAATTGATCCCTTTATAGTTATATAATGACCGTTTTTTTCTTTTTTTACAGCGTTTGACTTAAATACTATTTTATCTGATATAAGTATGACCACTTTGCTTTTGTTTTCTGTTTACAAGGAATATCTTTTTCCATCTCTTCACTTTCAGACTAGGTTTGCCTTTAATGGGTGAAGTGAGTCTCCTATAGGTAACATATACTTGGGTCTTGTTTTTTATATGCATCCATTCACTCAATATCTTTTAATTTAATCCATTCACATTCACAGTTACTGATATTAAGGATTTACTCTTGCTATTTTGTTAATTATTTTCTATGTGTTTTTAGATTCTTTGTTCCTTTCTTCCTCTCTTTTGTTTACCCCTGTGCTTTGGTGGTTTTCTGTGATGCTAAGCTTTCTTTTCTTTTCCTCATTTGTGTATCTGTTGTAATGTCTTCTGGTTACATGTAGCTAACTTAAAGAGTCTTGTAGTGATAGTAGACTATTTTAAGCTGATAAAAACTTAATTTTGGTTGCATAAAAATATTCTAGACTATTTTTCTTCCCTCCACAATTTATATTGTAGTTGTCCTGATTTACTTCTTAAACTGTTATGTGTTCCTTCGCCACTAATTTTAGCTGTTGTGGTTTTTATCATAAACTTTAAACCTTCATACTAAATAATGGAGAGATTCACATGGCACCATTATGTTACTGGAGTATTCTGAATTTGATTTATAAATTTACCTCTATTTATGAGTTTTGTACTTTCATATGTTTTCATGATGGTGATGTTTTGTTTCCAATTGTAGCAGTCTCTGAAGTGCTTCTTGTAAGACCAGTCTAGTGGCCTCAGCTTTTGCTTGCCTGGAAAGTTCTTTATTTCTCCTCCATTTCTGAAGAGCAGATTTGCTGGAAATAGTACCTTTGGCTGGCAGTTATTTTCTTTCAATACTTCAAATATATTATCCCATTCTTTATTGGCCTGCAAGGTTTCTGCTAGGAAATCTACTGATAGTCTAATGAAGATTCCCTTCTATGTGACTTGATACTTTCCTCTTGCAGCTTTTAGAATTCTCTTTTTCTGTGTCTCTTAACAGTTTGATTATAATATGCCTTGGAGAGAATTTTTGGAGTTGAATGGAATTGGGAATCTTTGAACTTCCACAATCTGGATGTCCGTATCTCTCCCAATATTCGGGATGTTTCAGCTATTATCTCATAATATAGCTTTTCTTTGCCTGTTTCCATCTCTTCTTCCTCTTACTCTCCTATAAGCTAGTATTTGTTTACTTGATGATGCACCATAATCTTGCAGGATTTCTTTATTTTGTTATGCTTATTTTTTCCCTCTGACTGGATTATTTCAAAATAACTGTTTGCAAATTAAAAAATTCTTTCTTCTGCTTGATTTCAGTCTATTCTTAAAGATTTTGGTAATATTTTTTATTTCATACACTGAATTCTTCGGCATCAATATATCTGTTTGGTTCTTTTGTATATCTTACTCTGATGAATTCTTCATTCAGATCATGAATTGTTTTTCTGATTTCACTGAATTATTTCTCTGTGTTCTCATGTAGCTCCTTGAGTTCCCTTATAATCATTATTTTGGATTTCTTTTCAAAAACTTCATGAATGTCCTTTTCTTTGTAGTCTGTTCCTAGAGATTTATTTTGTTCATTTGGGTGTGCCATGTTTCCTTACTTTTTCATGTTTTTTGTGTCCCTACATTGATATCTTTGTATCTAGTGGAATAGTTTCTTTTTCTAATGTTATGGAGTAACTTTTTATAGAAAGATTTTTTTCCTGTAGTTTGGTCCTAGGGTGTTAGTTGGGCATGGTGCATTGGATTTGGTTATGGGTGGGCTCAATATTGTGGGCTCTATGAAGTTACTTTAGCTGTAATCCTTGGCAGCAATATCTATAATTGCTTCAGTAGCCTAGGCTGTGGGCATTTTTGATGGAAGTGGTGCAATTTTGCTGGAGTCGTGAGAGTGGAGTCAGCTAGATGTTAGGCCAAGTATGTGACAGTGTGGAGGGCTGAAAGGCTGTCTGGTAGGCTCTCTAGGGAGGTGGTGGCCACCACCAGACCAGCTATTAGACTTGATATACATTTGTGCATGTGGTCAAAGCAGGGTCAGATGGCTCTGCAGTAGATTGTCTGGGGGCTAGGCTACCACCAGACAAGCTGTCAAGTTGAGCATTGGGGCATTTGTATGCAGCAAGGCCAGGTGGCTCTACAGTAGTCTGTCTTGGGGCAAGGTCTCCAACGAACTGGCTGTTGAGCCATGTGTAGGCACATGTGGGCAAGACAAGCTGGTCAGCTGTGCAATACAGGTGTGTGCTGGCAAGTTGGCTGGCTGGATGTTCATTGACTTTTCCATTGTGCAGGTTCACCTCTTCCTTGGGAGACTGTTGTGACACATGTGTTCTATGCTGGTGTCTCTGTTGTCCAATCTGGTCTGGGCTCTGGATAGCCTGGTTTGTGGTGCTGTAGTCATCTGTATGAACATGGTGAAACAACAGTGAGGACTCAAGAGTGATGGATAGAGTCAGCTGCTACTGAACACCAGGGCAAGATGCACTCTAGTAATGTGTCTATTTTCAAGTTGGCTTTGAGTCATAGCAACTAGATCATGGTTGTGTGGGATGGGTTTCTACTCTGAAGCAATACAGCTATGTGAACTTCCAGGTACTCTCCAAACCATATTCAGGACAGTCAGGATGGGAGGACTCTCCTTTAGGAAAGATTGTTGATGTTTCTGTCTGCAATGGGAACCACTGAAAATCTCCTGCTTACCTTTTCCCTGTAAGGTGTGCCCCTGACTCTGAGCAGATCTCAGCAGGGTCACAGTGTGGCAGAGGTCCCCTGCCCTCTCTCTGGTGCTATCCTGGGTTTCCATGCTTTACAGGAATTTCACCAACCTCTGATGCTCTCCATCATACTTCCTCAGTCACTCTAGTTGAAAGATAGCTGTGTATTTGTGTTTTTGGTCCATTTTGGTGGGGGCTACAAGCACTAGGTAACTCTAGTTAGCCATCCTGCTGTTACTCCAGACAGACCTTACAGATTTTACAGATCTTATTCTTGCAGGAATATCTAACACAGTAGTACATGAACATAGATAATTTTTTTAATGAGAACAGAACATGAAGGGCATGGAAGTTAATTCTGTAGACTCTAATAGTTTCTGCTACAGCTTTATGCAGAGGTAGCTTTAGGATAAGAGGAGTCCCAAATAACCAGTCATCATCTCACTATATCTGCCATAGTAGCTAGGAGTGTGTAGCAAGATATCATGAAGATAGTTTTGAAACTTTTTATGGTATTTAAAAGAGCCAGCCTGAAGAAATGAAATGAATAAGCAAAATAGTAAACCTATTTTTTTACATCAAAAATTCTTACAAGTTAATTTATCATACTACTTGATCAAGCATTGATGATCCTTGCATAAATGAAAATTTATTCTCTAAGAATGTAGTCAACTAATTAAAATTGCCTTGGAAATAACAAGTCAGAGATATGGGGGTATATTTTGATCCAATATTTTGAATCCAACTGCTATTGACTATTTTTTCTTTCCTTAAAAATTGATATTTTTTCTTCTCATGAAGGGGTTTTACTTTGAACACTATGTTGTCTCTGACTAAATATGCTATTTGGGCTCAAGATGGACAACATTTTCAACTCTGTAGGAAGTCATAGTTGCCAAGAAAAGATTTCAAACTGGCAGGTCAATTAGGAGAACAGAACCCCTGCTTCCAGGCAAACTTCCATGCTGACTCATATCAGTGTGTCAGCAGCTCTGCCCTGTAGGTGAGGTATGTGACCTTACCAAATGTACATTTTATCTCAAAAAAACCCAAAAGGTACTGGAGGATTTTACAACTCATTTTCAGAAAACAGAATATAATTGTGGCTTCATGGATCGTGCTAGTATCAAAATTTAAACACTGAACTCAATTCTTACATTTTATAATGGTTATTTTGAAGTAATTTAATGTTTTTCATCTAAAGACCTCTTAAAAATATTTTGTAAATTGGAGATAGAGTATATATCTATTCCATGATAAATTGGTGAGCCAATTAAAAGTCCTGTTTGACATGTAGGGAGTAGTTATTTCCTGACTTAGCAAGTGAGAAAAGCAGCATATGTCTAAATGAGACTCACATTTTCCCAGCCCAAAAGTACCATCAGCCTAGGGCTTTTGCTGTCTACCTTGTATTAGGAATAAACTAGTACATTTTGAGGAAATGTATTTTGTCTTCTTCAAAATTTTAGAAGGCAATCTAAAAAAACACATTTTAAAAAGGATTTATTGTGGTACACTTCATTTTAAGTCATTGCTTCTGGACATGTCAAGCAAATTTGTAAAGTAAAATCTCAATATACCAGAAGGGCAGATCTTTTATTCAAACAACCCCGGAGTGAAACATTTAGTCAAGTAAATAATCCTTTTGTAATATATTCTTCAGTTTGGTTCTATCATTTACATGGAACAGCAACTCAGTCCCCACATGTAATGGGATAGGCGGTTATGGAAGAACATATGGAGAGCAATGGTAGCAGCAGGGGCCACAGAATGAGACGTGGAATTGCTCTCACAGAGACTGAGATGGAAAGGCTTTAGGAATAGAGGCATCTCACTCTTGGCTACTTGTTGTGTCCCTTTCCTTTGTTTCTCTTGTTCTTTTTGCACCTTCTGATCAACTCTCACTAAGACTATACTTCCTGCCTTTCTAGTCTGTATGAATTCTCTGTCTTATAACTTCCTATTTCTCATAATTTTGACATCCTGTGAGACCTCCTGGCTCCAAATCCAGCTCATTCCCGACCTTCCTGCCTCAGCTCCAACAGCTGTCTGTCTGTATATCTCAACAGCGAAGAATAGAGTGTGATTGGCTCCCTTTGTCTTTTAGAATCTATGGATTTTCTGCTTAAGGGTGAGGGTCCCACCTTAAAACCAATCAACTGCAGAGGGCATGTTACATGGTATAAAACAGAAGTAATAGGGGGCAGTAGTTTCAGCACATTCTGACTATGGGACCTTGGAAGGAAATTCTGTGTGTGGTAGACATTCTGAAGTTTGGCCAGTCCATTGAAATGCTTATAAACTTCTAAAATTTATCTATTTTCAATTTCATAAAATCTGGATTTCTAAGTGTGTGTGTTTATGAGTGTGTGTGTATGTATTGATGTTGTGGTTACCTCTCAATCCTCTTCTCCTCTTCACCTACTCTACAGAAGCTAATCATGTGATTTGAATGGTGTTGACCTCATCCTCACCTCCAGAGGTAGACCTATTCCAGTCATTCAACTCAACTTCTTTGTAATAGTAATTAATGTTAATCCAGAACAAATAGCATTTATTGTTTCTCTCTCTCTCTCAATTTTGTTTTTGGATGGGGACATGACTTAATTGAACTAGTCAGAATAAAGCTTGAGGTTATTGTGTCTGATCTTCAGGAAAAGTCAAATCTTCACTATTCCTGCTTGATATGAATGATGAAGCATGTGATCCCTAAAACCAGATCACGAAATAGCCAATCAGTTACTATGAGAGAGTGGTTCTTACAATGGAACATAAACCACCTAAGGCAAAAGGAAAATAATGAAAGGAAACTGGTGTTTGATAACTTTGCTCAACTTCTGAATTAAGGTTCACTTAGAGTTTATTTCTTTCAACACTACAGCTACCTGAGCTGATATACTTCCTTTATTATTGAACCTAGTTTGAACTAGGTTATGTAAAAAAATGGAACATGTCCAACTAGTGGAGTATTTCTTTTAGAATAAATTTTATTGAAAAAGAGGTTTAGACTTTCAATAAGTATTAACTCTACAGAAAATAGTATGTTTAATTCAGGCAATGTACAGTAAATTGTGTCCCCTTGAGGAGTAATGGTGAATGAGAAGGGATTCTAGGAAGGTTGGAAAAACAGTAGGACTAGGTGAGAGCCTAAAATCAGTTACCATGAGTTCCATGCAGCCTAGGCAAGAATGCTTTTCCATATGAGAAAGAAAAATTTTTTTTTTCAGTTTATCATAAGAGATTCTTTAGTAAGTATTGCACTGAATAAGGGAAATAATTATGGGTAATTTTTTTAGATATATTTATTCCTCTTAAAGCCATTCTGCTTATTTGCTACTTAAGCATCTGTGAACTTATGGAAAGTTACCAGAGAGCTGGCTTTTTATGTTTTCTTAGGGTGGAATGCTCTCTCTCTTGCAGGATTCAAATTCAGTTCTGGCTAGATATGATATTGGTCATGGGGATGTGGTTCCCAGACTCGATGCTCCTAACCTGAGCCTAAGCAGAGTTGTAGACTGCTATGGGATCTGAGAGAATGTGCTAGACTGGGACATCAATGTGAGTCCTGAGCAGAGAACAAGGACCTCACTTTAGGGAAATGACCAGAGAAGAGGCCAAAAAGATGACATATGAGGGTGGCTCATCCGTCTTAAGAGCTAGAGTAACTCCAAGGCAGTGACTATATCTGTGCAGGCAAAACTGAATGGGAGTACCAAAGAGAGAGAAATTCTTCATCCAGAAATTTTAAGATCAGAAAGCAATCTTTTGGAGAGAGTAGTACTTTCGTAGAAACATATTATACAATAAGGTGGCAGAAACTTAAAGACAAGCATCTCCCAATGTGTGTCATTTGGAATAGTGGTTTGTTTTTGTTGTTGTTATATTAATATATGTTACATAAAAAGAGGGTGTGAATGGATTTTCATATTAAATACATTCAGAAAAGAATTTTTCTAAACAATGTAAGACATTTCCTTACTGCCAAGAGACTCAGACTTATTAAATATGCACTGTGAATCTACTGATTTAATGTGTACTCTCTCCAAATTTCCTTAGATCCTTCTTATTTTTTATTTTTCTGTTTTTCTTCTTTATTTTCTTCTCTCCTTCCTTCCTTCCTTCTTTATTTCTTCTTTTCCTTCTTTCTTTCTATCTTCCCCCCCCCCTCTCACTCCCACCCTCTCTCTTGCTTTCTGTTTCTTCTTTCTTTCTTTTCACATATCATTTCCTGGCTGGGTGACTATGGAACATATTTTGGAAATCATTAATTAAATTTAATCGCAGAGGGTTACATAGAAGGAAACTGAAGCCTGGAGAGATGAAGTGGCTCAACTGGCTAACACCAAAGTGTGAGTTAGTGGCACTACTAATATTCAGATCTATACCCCCCGAGTTCTACTTTTTCTCTACTCTTATGACAGTTTTCTTCTTCTATATCATCTAACATACATTGGTTTTCATTTCCTTTAAAAATGCTCCCTCTCATTCATGTTTCCCGGTGAATCTTTAAATGGAGGAGTTAATAACTGTACTGGGTAGACATACCTTAAGTTTCTAGGAGGTTGGTCCAAGTTAATTGATGCTTGATCCCTCTAAAATGATGTGGACCATTGTGTAACAGGGATCTCTTATACAATAGCTATAAACACTTTATAAGAGTACAGCAGCTTCATTAAAAGAAATAAATGCTATGTGAACACAGTGTCAGGAAGACATCTATATTATAGCATTTCTCACTACAGTGGAAGTACTTATATTCATATTAGCTTAGCCATTGTTAAGGAAAAAATTTATTCAGGACTTGAAAATTAAATAGTCTTGACTATAGAAGAAGAATGTCAAAAATATATGAACAGGCTGCTTTATATTGCAGTTTTTAAGAAGGAATGGTATAAAATACTCCATAAATGCTGCACAGCTATTTATCTTCTTATCTCTCTGAAACCTTTAGAGTGAGCTCATGGTGTGCTGGTAGATTGGAATCTCAGATTATATTGGTAAATATTGCAAAATCCATTTCAAATAGTTGAGCAGGTTTTCACAGTTCAATGAAGTATGAGGCAAAAAAGATGGAATATATAGAACAAGTTGTTTAGTCAGTTAACAGGAGAATATGAAGACTTGTTATTTCTTAGTATGCATAATTATAAAGTTTGATTCTAAAAAACTAATTAAATGGAAACTAAATAATGGCAATGACAAGCCTGAATTTTAAATAGGAGTGTTTCATATAATCATTTGAATAAAAAATAATGATGTCAAACTATATTAAAATTTTGACATGTTATAAAGTATTGAAGACATGCAGAATGGAGTTCAACTGGATAAATTCTTTGGTATTACATATAAATAAGAAAATCAAATGACTCAAGTAAAAATGGATAACTGCGAATTATGAATTCAGAATAGACTAGAATCATAAAACAGCTGTTTTAGCACAGGTTGAATGAGATAATGTAATCCTTCTATGGGAATGATGAAGGCAGTCTAATGGAAAATGACCCTGTTCCATGGTCCTAAGGTAAAGCTGTACATGGGCAAGAACATTCAGTGTATCCACCTCAATTTACAAAGTTTGTTGGGAACATAATTTGGCCACTAGGACTCTGAAAGATTGAACATGATTTGAAGAAGACAGACTGAGATGTGAGCTTATCAAAGTAGAACAAGAAACTTTTGTAGTGGACACTGGGTCATCGCTCAGCCATGTTTGAACAAAGCAGTTCTCGGAACACCTGTTCTCACATGGATTGTTTCTTGTTGATCGGCCTCAAGACACCCTGTGACTTGCAAACAAGCCAGGATGCCTTGACTCGCAAATGGGAAAGGGCAAAGGAGGAGACACAATCGTCAACTCCCTGAGGCAGAGCAGTGAGAACCAGTCCATGCTGAGATGAAAACATTCTGGGAACAGAAAATAGCGGTGGGAAAAGCTGGGGTAGACTGGGACAGATGCCAAAAGAACGATGTTAAAAATAAAGACGCTGCAAGCAGGGGCTGCTGCAGTCTTGTATCGTCTCTGTGTGTCTGTCGTTTGTCGTTTGTCTTCTGTGTTCACTTCTCCTCCCCAAGAAGGGGCCACAGCAACTTTAATACTCTACTAGGTCTGGACACTCAAAGAGAGATGGTATGGAAAGGTGGAAGAAATCTGGGATGCCCATCAGAGATCCTTCTATGGAGCTACATGATGTTGAGATCCAAGAAGTTGAGAGAGTGGTAACTGTGGAGACTGGGCAGTGGTGTTTTCTCTCCATGACCTCTGTGAGCCCCAGGATACTCTCATCTCTCTCTGGTCTAGGGCCTTCAGCCACCTTATAATATACTTTTGCTGCCAGCATATAATACTTCAGTCTTCAAGGTTTTTGAATACATATTTAAGACGATTTCCAATCATGACCTAAAGTGATAATTTTCATTCAAACTTAGAAGAGAATGAAACAAATAGCCTTCCTATTATGCAGTACCATGGTCTGTTCTGAATATCTTAATATCTTTGTCTTGCCACCTAATTGCTTGCAAGTACTACTAAACCTATTGATTATGGAAACATTCCTATAGAAAGAAGAGAGAGGAATAATGATGGTACACTTAGATCAAGAGAAGAAAAACGCTCCTATTTAATATGATGCTACCGAGACAGAAGTATTATGAAGATAATGATCTTAAGTTGCAAGTGCCTCACTTGGATGAATGAGTCCCTTCTGACACCTTGGAAGGGGCCCTTGAAAAGTACTCATATAATTGTATGTTTGTGTAAGACTTGTAATACAGTAATACATTTTGTTTCAAAAAGTAATACATTTTGTTTCATTTCTTTTGAACAGAGCCTCCACAAAATCTGGAACTGTCCTTTTCTGTATTTCTGATATGTAAAGAAAACCTGACTTTTTATGTATTTTATTTACTGGATCTGATCTTAACAACAACAAAAAAAAAATTTGTCAAATTCATGTACACAACTCCTTTTCAGATAAGCATTGTCTCTCTTGGGGAAATATTCAATCTTCAGTATTCTTCTCCCATCACCAACACTTCTCCACTCTATGAGGGTAATCTTTCTCTTCTCCAACAAATACAGGGTGGTGCACCTGACCTTATTGTGTCTGTTTGTGTGCGTGTGCGGGGGAGGGGGGGAGGTGAAACGATAAAATCTGTGTTTATTTTTCCAGTCTATTTTCTTGTTCATTTCTACTTCTGTGTTTTAGCTGGTCTGGTCCCAGAATTCTAGATCAAATAAATTGTTTTTTTTCAGTCAGGACATGATAATCCTTCCATAATTTCTTATCAATGTTGTAGACATCTGTGTATGTTAGCAGCGTTATCTATATGATCCTTGTTTGGGTTTTTTAGCCGTAGCTTCTGTAGCTTAACCCTTGCTATGTGATTGCATAGCAGATCTCAATTCTCAAGAGTGATCGAGTTATCACTTTCTTGACTCCTGCAGGGCACACAGAAACTTTTAATTAGATACACTATACTACACATGGGAGCAATGTGAGATGTGAATGTTCTAATCAAGTTTACTCATACAACTTCCTGCTGGGCATTGGACCCTATGGCTGTCACCTTCCACCTTATCAAATGAGAGTGAAGCCAAGCCCTTTTGACTTTTCTGTTACCACTCCTAACACTTTCGTTATAGGATTTTGCCACGGATGCATGTGGTACATTGTTGAACTTCCCCCAGTTCTCGATCCTTCCTGTGTTTACATCCTTTGCGATGTGAAGTTGCAATTCTGTCCATCAAGAGGTGGAATCTATTTCTCCACTACATGAATGTGGGCTGGCCCAGTGATTAGTTTTGACCAGTAGAATGAGGCAACAGAAATCAACCCTGAAAATTCCCAAGCTCAGGTTTTAAGAGGCATTTTATAGTTTAATTCTGTCTATTTGGTCATCTGTCATCACCATAAACACAAGCCTGAGATAAAAGGCTAAAGGATGAAAAACCATATGGGACAGAATTGATTGTTCTCAACCAAGATCACACTATATCAGCAGCCATTGAAGATCTTCTAGCTAAATGCAGACACATCAGTGTGAGCTGGTGAAATCAGTATAATACAATACTCAACCTGTAGACTCATTAGAAATAATCGTTGGTAAGCCATTAAGTTTCAGTATTGTTCATTATATAGTGATAGCCAACTGATAAATGGGTTGTTCTCCTTCTTCTCATGAAATTTAAATGGCTTTATTGTTCTTACTCTACAGAATATAACCTTTACTTATTATAAGATTTGATGTGGTGATGCCCAGCTTTATTTTGTTTAGGTATATGAACATTTTTATAATTTTAAAACCTCTTTTGCCCTTTTTATAGATTCTCCTTTTCAAGACCATTATCTCATTAGGATCATAAAAAATGATCTTTGAGATTAAAACAGATCAATGATTCTTTAGGTATAGCTGCCATCTCTTAGAGGGTATGGGTACCAATCATAGATTGTGTAGTGAGCCTCAAGGCAATCTGATTAACAGTAGGTGAGTGAAAAGATAACTGATAATCCCTCAATATGATTATTGCTAATAATATTTATTCTAGGAGATAGATATGACAGTAAAAGAGAAATCTGAAGACCTCTTCAAGGTCATTTTTACTTCTAGGCATAGCCAATAAGGAGTAAAAATTTTGTAAGTTTTGAAGCTTAATGATTAAAAATAAAAATGATATGAAGCTTTCTACACTTTGAAAATACTGTGATTAACATATCTCATTTAAATACTTAGCAAAACTCAATAAGGCAGGCAAGGCAAGCATAATGTTGCTCTCTATATTACATAAAAGAAAATTGAACCTTAGGTGTATGAAAGTGGTAGACCTGGAATCCATTTCAGTTTATCTGGCTTCTAATCCATTGTTCTTTATGGTATGAGGAAAAATGGAATAGGAGAGATAACATGCACATATCCAGATACAATACAAGCTAGAATATACTAAAGTATATAGAAAAGATAAATATGGTATTATAGCAATTTAGAGGAAGAGAAAGCATTGCTTTTGTCAAACTGATCAAAAGTGGTATTTGAATTGAACTTTAGAGAAAATGATGTTAGATCAGAAACATAACAATGAATCAACACCATAGACATTTATTAATGTAACATACTGCACTGACTAAATAATGGATTTTTAAAAAATTTGAACATTTAAATTAATGCACAAAAAACAATTGTTTAAATTCAATATCAGTTAAAAACTAATAGCAAACTAAAAATGAAAAAGAATTTATTAATTAAATAATGAGTACCTTTCAAAAATCCATAGCAGCTATCATATTTAATGGTAAAATTTCAAAAGAATTTCAATTAAATTAGGAACATGACAAGGGTGTCTTCTAGGGCTGGGATGAGGGTGAGGTCATTAAAGACAAGGTCAACATTTGCATGATTCTGAGAGTGAGTGACCCCTTAAAATTTGCACCCTACGCCTCATTGGCCTCATGCTAGATATTCTTGGCAACAGAATTGAAGACAAATAATTAATGAGATGACTGAATAAGGCACATGAATGGAAAAGGAGACATAATAGTTTTTGTTTACTGACTTTGGAATGTTTGTTCCACAAATAGCAAATGTATATCAGTCTAGGTTTTGAGATGCTTCATTATGAACCCCAGACTCATAATCTTTCATTTACAAAAGTGAAATCAATAAATACCCTTGGTGTTTTTCTAGCAAGGTTCTTACAGTTTTCATGATCTGCATAACAAAAACAAACAGGGTTCCTTGGTCTTGTAACTTATACCCGCTTTTATCAGAAATTTGCCCTGTTCAAAACATCTAGTTTGAGGGGAAGTCCACGGTGGAAAGTCTGTTGCCACATGAATAACGAAAAGTTTTTTTTTTTTTCTCATCACCCGTTAGTGCCTACTCTTATCCACTCCTGACTCTTCTGCTCTCACCCCCACTATATATGTTCGAGAAGCCACCTCACCAGTGCCACGGTTGAGAGTGTCCTCTGTGAGGGGTCTGCTTTCTGTGCCAAGGAATCCAATGAAATTTCAAAGTAGTTGGTACTGACATAAATTCCTGCTGCTACCAAATAACAGGCACTAGACACCACTACGGTTGCGATCCCTTACTCTCAGCGGGGAACCTGTTCTCACTCCTGGGCACTGACTGGGTCCTGTTGCTAGTACCACAGGTATGTCCACTGAGAATGTCAAGGCAACACTATACACCGGGAGATAATTTGGAGCAGTCAGCACACCAAAGCATGATATCTTGTAACCTGCGTAGGTTATTGAGCCCCTAATATATATATATATTATCAGCTTTTATACTTCAGCCCAACTATTTCTCAGATTCAACCCTAGCCCCACAACACATCGGTTGAGAACAAATTGGAGTGACAGACATCACACTGCACTTTGAATTGACCATCTCTCTCACAGCTCCCAAGAAGCTTTCTCCTTATGCAGAATTATAGGATGACCCTTAGGATAAATTCTTTCCCTGAAGGATACTTTGCAGCTCCTATAAAAAATACTTCTGTCCTGTTCCTCACAATCAATTTGTCAGACATGCCCTGTTATGCCATGGTTAGACGTAACTTAGTGTCAATTGAGAAACTGTATAAATTCTAATCTTACAGGAAATCCTTTTGTCAATTAATTATTCAGCTTGACAGTGAAAGTATATAAATGGTTACCACTAACAAAAAAAAGAATAATTTCTCAGACTCTTATAGTGAAAAAAATACAAAAGGAGTTTTGGCTTTTCTAATATTTCATCTAGTCAGCTATCTTCAGAATATAAATATAAAATATTAGTATTATATACTGTCATAGTTAAAATTCTTGAAAAAGGAAATGGCAACATCTGAAATATCAACCACTTTGTACCAGTACTCAATGTCAATAGTCTGGGCTTTGCTAAAGAAATGAAATCAGAAAATTCTCCAAGGGATAATTTTTTAAGGAAAAACTCCCTTGGAAAGAAGAATTCTTATAATTTGCATACTATGTTTTTAGAGTTGAAAGCATAGGCTTTGGAGAGAAACCGGAGTTTGAAGTCTTTTTATTCTCCTTACTAAGTCTGTGATTATAGACAATTACTTAAATTCTCTCACTTTCAGTTTAATTTTCTATAAAATGGGAGTTATAACTTAATAGGGGGATTTTTATCAAGATTTAATAAAATAATGTCTCTATGTGTTTAGCATATTCATTAGCATATGGAAAGCACTCAGTGGTCACTGTTATTTCTGAAGTTTATTCAAATAGTTCTTCCCAACTTCCCTGGAACTTTCATGGATTTTATTCTGTTACCTGTACAAAATGAGATATATAAATCCTTACTGACTTTAGGCTACAAATATCTATTCTTTTTCTGTTTATTTCTCTGATTTACATATAATTAAATTTGCTGAAAGTTAATGTGAGCACCCCAGAACAATATGGAATATTTTCAAATTTTCTTAGTTGAATTCCTTGGATTACACTCATATATGCATTTCATATGTGCAAGATGAAGTGGATAAAGTGCAACCGTAATTCAATGAGAAGAGATACTGAAAAATCACACATTTTTAAAATGCAGCACGAAAGTTCCATACCTTAGTCTGGGTTTTTCTGATAGGGGTAGAGAATGGTAACTTATTGCACTTTCTGAGTCAGCAGTGCAACTGACAAAGGCCATGGGGAGTTATAATTAGGTAATGAAATGAGGGCAGTATCATATTTTCCCACTTTTAATGTGCTTGACAATCTTACAAAAAGCAGGTGTCTCTCACAACTAAACCGACATGGATGGCTGGGCTGGGCACATCACCGAAGCTTGAAAAGCATGCCTTTACGAACAGCTGAAATCAAACCCCCTTATCAGCATCCAGCCCATGGAAACATGTTTTCTGGAGCTGGAGTCCCTGGCTCAGAGATTGCTTTGACTGTATTCAAGAGTGAAGACAAAGATCATGCACATCAATTTCACTTAATTAGTTTTCTACATGACTTTCATTTCTGTTAAGCTAGCTAATTAACAACATGCTACCAAATCAACTCTCCTACTCCTCTCTCTTGAGTTCATAGGCATTTTCACTCTCATACTCACTAAAATAAGCTCTGTTAACTTCGCTTCTTCTGCAATGATTCAGGCTCGAGGGTAGTTCCCCACTGAGATACAGTAGCTGTACTATTAATTTTGTTCTATATTTTTCTCTCTCCGGGAAACAGGCTATTTAATTCGTAAGATCGCTCTGAGGCAGTGTGTTTATGTTGTTGAGTAGATTTATGTAGTGCCTGTGTTGAACAACTGAGTATGCCAACTGGAAATTATTATACTTGCCATCCATATGAATTTTAAATATTTTTCCAAAGCCTATTTAAGTAAATGAAGAAAGCTCTCTTCATTATCAAAATGAATATTATCTTGTGTTCCCATAGTTCTTTTCTTAAAAAGAAGTGTGATTATATTGTCATGACAAATCTTCCATTATTGAATGAATTAAATATATTTTGGTTGATCAGGATATTTACAAAAAGTGACTGATAGTAAAGAACTCCCTAACTCCTTACAAACAACCATATTAGGAAACTTCTAAATGACTCCCAGGCCATATTGAAGTTTATAATCAGTTGAATCAGCCACAATAGTCAGCTCTTTGTAGAGGACATTATATTTCTGTTAACTCATAAGTTTCATTCTTAATTCTACATAAACTGACATCAATACTTAGATATTTCCTTTTGAGCACAACTGAGAACAATTTAAATTATCCATATTAGAGAAGAATGAAGAATGTAAACTCTGAAGATTTGGAACCAGAATAGTCCTTTTAATTTGGATTCACCACACTAAGTTTGGAAGGCTTTAATAAATGTTTGCTATTTCACCACAAAGCAATATATTTGCCCTGTGGATTACCCAGTTTCAAGTACTGAGCACTATCCTTGGTGGATAAATACCAAACACAGCCAAGATGCCCACCAGTACTACTAGGATATTGGAATAGTTGCAACAAAGTTTTCTGTTGTGATTTACCTAAAATTCTGTTTTAAAAAAAAAAAAATTCTTTCCAGGAAATACTTCAGGAAAGTGTTGCAAATGATAAAATTAAATAACAATGAAATGTCATTATTAACACATTTTAGATATATTGCTCATGAGGAAAGAAGTCATTAAAAAAGAAATTCAGTCATAAATATTTGACAATAGAGAATGTGTCTGTTTAGAGCATATTGATAATTCCATACATTTAAATTTAAATAAAAATTTTACATGGAATTTAAACAATTCTTTCAAAATGTACAATTACGGTTTTGTGTGGGTGGAATTTGAGATTCTCAATATGTGTGCATTAGCTGACCTTAGTGGTGACAATAATGCATGACAGGAGAGACGGATGTTGAAATAGTTGTGATTCAAGCCTTAATTTATAGCAAACAAATCCTTAGCAAGCTGAAACATAGGTGGATGCCAGGTAAAGGTATATAATAAAAGTTCAATGTACAAATATATGAAGTGTGCTACTTTGATATAAATTAAGATTTTTATTATTTGATATTCAATAAGCTCATGACTCTAATCAGAAGGAAGAGAATGGCCTCAAATGACATTTAATAACATACAAATTCCTTGCAATGTCTCCTATTTTAGCAAAGCTGTGCTACTGGTAAAGACCAGCATTATGCAGCTAACTCATAGTGAAATCTTGCCCAAATCGTCTGTATAAGGTAGTTTAACATAGTGTTAAAATGAATGATTTTGGCATCTGACGGAGTTCCAGATCCCACCTCTACCTGTTTTTAGATATTATCTTCTTAGGTAAGATACATAACCTCTTGGAATTTCATATCTTCAACTTGTAAAATGGGATAATAATATGTATTTCAAGGTGGTGTTAAGGATTAAGCAAGGTAATTTTTGCAAAGTGCTTAGCTCAATTTCAGGAAAAGAGAAAATACTCGGTAAATTGATACCACCTCATATTAATTGTAATCTTGCCAAAGGCCTTATATTAATATTTCTTCTGTACCTTCAATAGGATTTATCATACTGTTTGGCAAACAGTAGGCTTTTCTCTGCATACATACAAATTCTAATGTATTGATGGATTCCTGATGTGCTGTTGGGATTGGATTTCACATAAACTGTTAACTACATGAAATTACACAGAAATTGCAGATTTATCATTTAGAGAATTAGTTCTGTGCCAGTTTTTCTCTTACAGCATTAAACATAAATCTGGCTTGCAGACAATTCAAGAAGGACATTGAGAAGATTACTCTGTTCTTTCCATTTAAGGAAGGCCAACTGCACAATGAAAAACAGAATCCGGTTCAATGTGAGCTATGTAAGTGCAATTTCCTTTACTTGAGGATAATATCTATTCTGAGTAGATGGCTTTTAAGAACGCAAACTGTTACCCCATTTCCTTCCTCCTTCAGCAGCTTTGTAAGTGGCTAGCTGTGGAAAACATTGTTGAAGGCTTGCTCTCAAATGATCTGACACCTCATGTGGCCATTTAATAAAACACATCCTGCCCACAATTGAGAAGGCAACACCAGAACTTTATTGCAAGCTGAATTCTACAGGGATATGTATTATGTTTCTTAAGATGTGCTCACACATAGTGTTTATCCCTAGGCTGATGGCAACTTTCATCTTTCTTCAAAGTAGGCTAAGCTATAGTGAAAGGGGGAAGATGATTACTTTACTAAGCACATCTCATCAACAAGAAATTATGAATCTGAGTGAATTTCTCAACCTGGTTCTCAGTATTCTTTCTGTTATGTTTTCTGGAAAAGAAATACAGAGAAGATGTATGACAGCCAAATCATTGGTGCCTATTTTTATCTGATGACAAACCAGTGATAACAATAACATATATAAATGATATAAAATTCTACAAAATAACTGTAAAAGCCACCCTTTGAGTATCTCTGTGTCACAGGTGTTTGCATATGGTATTGAAAAAACAAATTTTTGGCCTGTAGAACACAACTATAGTGTTCTTATAAAATTAATCATTTCACAGACAGGATGTTCTATGAAACCATTTCAGAATTACTCAGATTATAAAATTACTTTATTTTCAGAATAATAACATATAAGAAATACATAAAAATATAAAAAGAAATCTGAAATTACTCATATGCCCACTCTCAGAGACATCTACTATTAGAATTATTTTCTGTATTCAGTCAATATGTGTAAGTTTATTTCTCCTCAAAATTATGGCCACAATGTACATACATTTGAAACATTTTCCTCAAGGTGTAATTTTATATAATGTTAAATTATTTTTATTTTCACTTAATATAATGACTACAGTTTGAAGACAATATATAATCTTGTTTACAAGGTTCATATAGAATACAGAGAATTCCAAACAATGGATGTGCCCCAGATGTTCTAATTTTCTGCTTTTTTGTGCACTTAAATTACTTTTATTTTAATATTGCCATAAATAGCCCTGACATCATTGTATTTGTATGCAATATGGTTTCAGATTATTTCTTTATAATAAATTAGTCGAGGTGAAAAAACTACGTAAAAGATGAAAGTGTTTCAGATATGCTATGTATATATTATCAAACCTACTTCTACAAAGATATGCCAATTAATAATCCTAAAAGTGACATATGGAATATATGTTTTGCTCATTTCACTTTACTACTCCATGGAATATTTTATAAGCAAAACCAATACTACTTATTTTAATTTACATATTTTATAACTATTAGTGAGGCTAAATAAGTTTGCAATACTTATTGGTCAGATTATTTCTTCTATTTTTTATATATCCAGATGAAATGTTTTTCTTTTGTACATTAATGCATGAGAACTTTTATATGGGAAATATATTGATATTAGAAACTAAATACAATACTTTTCTCAGTTTGTTTTACCTGCCAGTTAAAGAATTGTGTTCATGTTCTCGCTTTTGTCATTATTATATTTACCAGTCATCTTTTCACTGTCATATTTTAAAATGATATTCTCAATTTTAGTCACATAAAAAAATCACCTTTATTATCTAACACTAATTTTAATAGATTTAACTTGACATAGTACATTAATAAAGAATTTTTGCTTTGAAGACCATCAGATATAAATTTAAAATTCTAACTCTGCCGTTCTGATTTTATTATAAAAAATTAAAAATAGCAAAATAATAAATTTCTAGATTTTTTGCATCTAATTTTAAATTAAATTATTAATCTAAAACATGTGCCTTGTGCCTAACACGTTTAATCACTGATGTTTTTTATAACCATGATGATAATTTTTATAACTTCTTTAAATTCTTACGTTCATATAGTAGGCATTCTAGTTTTCTGGGTTGTAAATAAGGAGAATATATATGAGTCTGTTGGTATTTGGTTTTTTAAATCTAGAATTGATTTCACATTATAATAATTTTTAACAAATATTTTAAAAATATACTATTCCCTTTGTTCTACCAGTGTAATTAATTCTATTAAAAATTATTTTTAACAGTATGATTCTTACATTACAGAAATACACTTTGTGTGATTATTTTGTGCTAAATTATTATTTAGCATACATTTAGATTATAGCATTTAAGAATTTTAAAATTTATATTCTTAAGATTAACAGCAGATGTGTATATTTTAGGGCTATTCTTGCCATGTCTTGATATCAGGATTTAGGATAGCTTTAAGTAATAATATAAATTGTTTTTAAACCATTTTATTATATATTTATTATATCTTTATCATATCTATAAAAAACTAATTTCTGTTTTCAAATAGATTTGCTATATAAGACCTGTTCAATTTTTATTGAAAAATGCTACCCAGTATCTGAGATTGCCATATCAAACTACATTTCAGAGCTACCTGAGAAGCATTTTTTTAAAAACTAGGGGAGATGCCTGAGAATTTGTATTTTTCCAAGTTTTCTTGTTTATTCTGGTGTTTAGTAGATCTGTGGACCTGAGTTTGGAGCTATTGAAAAGTTTCTATTATTTGTTATTCAAAGTTCTTTTGTGTGTGCATGTGTATGTGTGGTGTGTGTGTGTGTGTCTGCATGTGTGTGTGTGTGTGTGTGTGTGTGTGTGTGTGTTTGTATCTGAATTTAAAAATTGTTGCTAGAAAATCTTTGGGCTTTCTGAGGACTTTTTTTCCTAAGGGGAAGCAAACTGACTACTGGTGGAATTTCTTTTTGTCCTTTTGGTTCTACAAAGTCCAGAGACCAGTCTAAGACATCCTCATAGATAGAGTCTTCATTTATTGCTTGTTTGATCTCTTTTTTTCTGACCTCGACTCTATACTTGCTCTTGTACTTTCATCTTCACATACATAGTAGACTGCCACTTCATTTTAGCTCTTTTTATAATTTATTCTAAAATATAAAAGTACTTAAACTAGCTTCTAAACTATGAAGGCATTGCTTTTTCTGTATTATTCCCTAACATATCTCTAACCCATTGAACAGAGCTTTGCCTCATATATTATAGTGGGCACTCAGAATATATTTGCTGAAAGAAGTAAATAAGAGAATAAATTAAAAATTGTGAACTGAAGTGGAAAGTTCATAAAAATGCACAATGATGCTACACTTCAAAATGAAAAACAATAATAAACATTGCCTTGTCCTTGATTACTGTGTAGTTCCCTCGTCCTCTCTGTTTCTGCTTTTATATTTCTAGAATTCTTGTAATTGGGGCCAATTGTTTGCATCCATCTTCTATCTCTTAGAGCCACCAAAGATGAGGCTATATTATTTGTGATTATATAAACCAGTTTTAAAATTATGGGCTTAAATAATTTATTGAAATTGCTTTTACTCAAATTGCGGTTACTGTAAAACTAGTAATTTCCCCTTGAAAAATATCTTCCTTGTTGCCTTCTTGTACATAAAACAACACAGGTGTATTCTGGGACACAATGAAATGTTTCCATGAGTATTGAGGATAAAATATGAGTATAAAGAATTAATGAATGTATACTTTATGATCCTAACTACCATACTTTTGAGAGTAAATTGTGAGCTATTAAAAATTGTGCCAGGACAACAGGCATAAAGCTGGGATGACCTAGGGCAAACTGAAATGTGAGATCACTCTAGTCTAAAATTAGATTAAGACACTGAGATCTTGTTTTGGGAAAAAAGCTTTTGGCTGTATCTCCAGATCCCTGGGGTATTAAATAATGTTCTTATGCGTAAGGGGATATTAGCAGAAACATTTCTGAATATGTGGTTATAGTGTTTCTAAAAAGAAAAATGGAATACTCTTGTTATTTTTGCCTAATTTACTCATATTTGTCATTTAAGCTCAGCATCTCAAATCAAGTACTCCTGTTATAGGCACATCTTCAGAGCACTGGGAAAAGGTGTAATTTTGTATTTGTTAATTAGACTTTCCTTTTCTAAAATATATGTACTGTTAAAGCAGACATTATTTTTTTGTTTGGTTTTTTGTTTGCTGACTATTGTCCTTGACACAATCCAGGTATTAAAAATATTTAATCAATTAACAAGTGACTAGATCTCTTTTGTCTCACCTTCACCCATCAAACTCTATAAAAATTCTCACAGTTTGCTAACAAAAATGAATTCTGAGAACAATGAAAAACTTCAAGAATCAAGTGGAATTGATTTTTCACTTTGTAAACTATTCTATCTGGAAGTTCTAGTTTCTCAAAGGGAATTCTTATACTCTGGCTCTCATGACAATATTTTGCTCATAGATTTGAAGTAGTATGTAGGAAAACAGGAAATGAGAAACAAATAATAAAAATAACATTTACAAACTAACAGTAGGTTTTTAAAGATAATTTTTCTGTTTTTGTACTAACTTTTGGCTAATGGTAACCACTCTGGCAATTTAGAATGCTTTTTAGATGAATATAAATGCTTTTTGACTTTTATTTAGCATACTGTGGAAAAAGAATTGTAGATAAAGAAAAATTATAATTTATTACAATCAAATAATTCAAAAAAACTGTGTTTGTTATCTAGTCATTTTATTAATTTTGTCTATTCATTTTGTCTGAGAAAATGATGTTCTACAAACTAACATTCTAGAGTCAAAATTACCTATCATTAGAAACCCTTAAAATAATTCAGAAAAGCAAACAAAGAAACTTATTGTTATCTATCTATAAACCACTATTCTTATTTTAATATTTTGCTAGACTTTGTCCAAAGAATTCAAACCAGAAAACAGAAATTCAGAAACAGTTAATTCTTAATATATTTCTAAATGGTTTGCAGTTTGGGCAGAATCAGTAAGAAATAAACACCTGCTTAGCATTTCATTCAGTTCAGTTTGTTTCAATGAACACTGTCAGGCCTTGTTCTAAAATGTGGGAGCAAAAACATGAATTTTAGCCTCGAAGGAGTCAAGATCCAAGTATGGGAGACAAACATAAGGAAAACCTGATTTATGACAGATTCTAACTCTCCTGTACCAGGATACTACTATGTCTCTAATCCTTGGTTAAAATCTTTCTAGAACATTCTAGTTATAATACTATTATATTATCTCCAGAATAAGTTAAGACATCAAGCAATTATCAACTATTATAATGTTAACACAAATAGCCTAGAAAATAAAAAGAACAAGAGATAAGGATAAGAAAAGGAAAATGGGAAGGGCTAGTGGCAGCCCTTGGTAAGATGGGTAAGAAGAACCAATCATCATTATTTTTTTTATTATTTAGAAGTATTTGGGGGGTACAAATATTTCTGGTTACATGGATCGCCTTTATAATGCTTGAGTCAGGATTAAAAGTGTGCCTGTCATGCAGGCAGTGTTCACTGTTCCCGTTAGGTATGTTTTCACCCATCTCCGCCTCCACCCAACACCCTGCTTGATTTCCTGTGCCTTTTACTTCCCTTTGTGCACAGGTGTGCTCATCGGTTAGTTCCAATTTAATAGTGAGTACATGTGGTGTTTGTTTTTCCTGTCTTTAGATACTTCACTTAGGATAACAGTCTCCAGTTCCATCCAAATTGTTGCAAAAGGCATTAAGTCACAACAAAAATAAATAAGTGGGACTTGATTAAATTAAAGCGCTTCTGCATAACCAAGGACATAATTAACAAAGCAAATAGACAACCTACACAGAATGGGAGAAAATATTCATAAGCTATGTATCTGATAAAGGGCTAATAACCAGAATCTACCCCCATTAAAAAGTGGGCAAAAGACATGAACAGAAGCTTCTCAAAAGAAGATAGACAAACAGCCAATAAGCATATGAAAAAATGCTCAAAATCACTAATCATCGGGGAAACACAAATCAAAATCACAATGAGATATCACCTTATCCCAATTAGAATGGCTTTTATTAAAAAGTCCAAAAATAATACATGCTGGTGTAGATGAAAAGAGAAAGGAGCGCTTACACACCGTAGGTGGGACTGCAAATTACTACAACCTCTATAGAACTAATCATTATTATTTAAGACTATGATCTCCATGAGGAAACAAATTTGACCTTGACCATCAGTGAGCCCCTAAAGGTATCAAGGAATGGCTGGATAAATGAATAAAGAAACATGATTTCTGGTAGCCATGTCAAAAGAAAATACTGTGATCCACTTGGGGGGGGGGGACAGGATAGAAGGTGAGAAAGGGGTATACCTGAACCTAATTACCTGTTTATCCAGTGAAAATTTGGGACAGCCCCTGACAGTGAATTTTCTCTCACTCTCCACATCGTTGGTCAGTAACAGAGACCTCGAATTTCTTGCATTTATAATGACTTTAGGATTACATTTTGTAGCTTCTGTTAAGAATGATGGAAGCATTTTGGCGAAAAAATGTGATTCACTCTCAGGCTTTTTCTGTCTGTGATATCTTGATTTTACAAGTGTGGCTTAACCAAGCCTCTCTGGCCTCTCATCCAGAGGCAGGCAGGCCCTGCCTGCAGATTGGTGTGCTAACAATAGGAATGTGCCTCTTACAGGCCTCCTACCTACCACCACAGCCATTCTCTAAATTTGCTTCAGCTCAATCAGCTTTGTGATTTGGGGCTTCTATTTGCAGCCATAAAACTTGTTTCTAAAATTTGTTCCCTTAATGTATCTTCTTGGACAAGGAAGTTAAATTGGGGGGAGAGTTGAAAACCACAATTTCTGACTCGTCTTAGAATCTGTGCTAAGAAAGGCTGCAACTTCTATGACATTTAAAATGCTTTCCAATCTAAATTTTAAATTTTCTCCATCACATTTCCCAAGAAAATACAGACATGACATAAGTTTATTATATTGTGATTTTGTTCAGTTATATACAATAAAAACAAATTGTAAACTGTAAAAAGAAATTTCCTACAGAAATACTTTTGGGAAATTGATATACTTGGTTGTGATCAACTACTTTCTTATTGTTATTTTAATCCACGTAGCTGAGGTAAAAAGGCATGGGATTATTGCAAAATTTGAAAACATTACTCTTTAACATAAGTCAGATTATCTCATTTACCAAAAATAAAAGTGGTCTGCAATGAGGCTTTTTACTACCTCAGTAATGCATAGACTTTGATAAAATAAATGAGCCAAGAGTCATCTTCTGACTTAACTTTGCCTTTTTACCAAATTCTGAATAGAGTTGAAGGAAGTTTCCAGTGGAGGGCATATCTTCTAATTGCCAAAATATATTAGAATCTATTAACTTTCAATCTGATGCCTCTATGGTTCTAAAACATTTATAGTTAGGTGTCACTGGTTAATTATCTTTTCTGACATCCACTTTTTTAAATGTGTAAAATGAAGGCAGAAAAACAGTCATAAAAAAATTACTTGCTTTAGAGTATTACACTGAAAATTCTGTTGAAAAGTATAAAGAACTGTGCCATTATGAGTTATTGTTATTTGCAATAGATTTTATATACGCATACACGTATCAAAGCATGCACTTTTTTTTTCCTTGCGAAGATTTTGCTTTTACAAACAGGTTGATTAATTATTACTATAGATATTACTTTATTCCACCTTTAAAAATAGATGTCACAGGCCACAGACTAATTCAAGGGACTTTATTTTCTTTCAAGCAGAGCAGCATCTGGTCTTCTGGCAGAAAATTCAGACAATTCTGTTGGCAGCCACAAGGCTATTCCTTGGTGATCCTGTTAATAGATGTTTGAGTTTACTTGTGCTCTTAGCCACCATTATTCTGTAGTGCATGTTCTTCATTCCATGCATTTTCTATGTTGGCTACACATATTGGATTTTTTAAAATTACTTTTACAACTGAAAAAAAAACACTTGACTGAGTCATATTTTATGGCTAGTTAAAGTAAGCTATTTTATTCAAATAGAATATAATTTTTATTTTATCATTGACTATTTTTGATCTGCTATCATTTATTCTGTAATTTTAAACCTTATCTTGTCATATTACTATTAACTTTTCCTTGTTACTATTTCTTAATTTTTCTTTCTCCAATAATTCTAATTAAAGCAATCCCCCAGAAATTTTCAGAAAAAGTATTAATCTATGAGGGTTTCTACGGAAGAATGTTTTTTAGATGAATATTATTGTTATCATCATGGTTATTTTATAATAAAAATCATTTCTTATGTATCTACTGAGGAAATTAAATTATTTTGTTAATAACAAATTCCTGTGGGAAAGTGCAGCAATTCAGAGCTTTAGTGTATTTTCTGTTTCTTATAACAGAATACCTGAAATTGGGTAATTTATAAAGAAAAGAAATTTATTTTTTATGGAAAAATCCATAGTTCAAGGTGGCACATCTGGTGAGGGCCTTTTTGCTGGTGGGGATTCTTTGCAGTCCTGAGGTAGCACAGGACACCACATGCCAAGGAGCTCAGCATGTTAACTTGTATTAATTTGCTAGGTTAGTTATCTTCCTTCTCTTATAAAGCCACCAGCTCAACCACCATGATCACCTGTTAATCCATTAATCAATGAATAGATTAATTCATTCATGAGAACTTCATTAATCAAATCAGCTCTTAAGAGTTCCTTTCAAAACTGCCACATTAGGGATTAAGTTTTACATGAGGTTTGGGGGGGAAAACTTTCCAACCATAGCCATCAGCATGAGGGAAATAAATAAAATTGGGAAATTTCTAAATCCAAATTCAGGTGTATTAAGAAAAAAGCAAATGAATAAAATGATTACTTATTAGGTCCTTATTTTGGGACCCAATACCATGTCTGGTTGTCTGAGACCTTATATAATTTTAATTGTCTTATTTATACTAGTTGGACTAGTTGGATATGATTGAATGAATCATGCACATGAGAGCTAAATAGATGGAATAAAATATATCACTAAACTAATACTTAAAACTTATTTAATAATAATAATATATTTATTAACCCACAGCGACCTGTTGGAAGACATGAGGGACAATCCTTTATGGATCTCTTGCATTTCTTTTCTTCTCGCAAACAGAGGTAATAATTGCCTTTTTGTCCTGGATTATCTTTTAAAAAATGTTTATGTAGGGAACAATGGTGGAAGATATATATTATGGTTTCCTTCTGAGCAAAGGGGCAGTTTGCTCTTTATCCAGTAAAATAAAAATTATGTCTCCTTTCAGGAAAAAAAATGGTTCGGTTGTGGCTTATTATAAAAGATCGAGCTTGCCTACTCTCAGGGATCCTTGGTTGTAACACAAATTCTCCATATGGGTAGCATCCATCTGGGCCCCTCCTTGTTGCTCTGGTGAAACATTGGGCGAGAGAGGCAATGGCATGCCATGAATGATTAAGTCTTTTGTCTCTGACGCAGGAATCTTTGTCTTCTACTAGCATCCATGAAGCTGTGGCAGGATAATATGTTAGCTTGATTGTACATTAAACTTTCAGACTTTTCACAGTTCTTGACACAGCCCTATAAAGTAGATTTTAATATTACATGTATTTTTAAATGAGTAAACTAAGGCACAAAGATCTTGGGTGGCTTTCCCAATGTCTTAATAGATAGCACAGAGAAGTAGGATTCAAGTCAGACAGTTTGGTTCCAGAACTGATGCTTTCAAACATGTCACTGCACTGCTGGTTACATTTACTTCTAGTTTCCTTAATGCTACATGGTTCTAGATGAACTGACTTGTTTCTCCTATTTAATCCAACATGAAAGAAAGGGTTTGAATGCTTTGTTTCTCAATCCTCATGTATTACCTTTCTTCTTCTAGTGACAAGAGGTCTCATCCAGGTAACGTGGTTCTCATTTATTCTGAAAACAATCTCTCACATTTGGATAGCATAGAGTCTTCGGAGTGTCAAAAGGACTGTGTACCTTCTCTCTTTGGCTTCTATGACTATTCTGTAGGAAAGGTGGGACAGATGCTAACATCTACATTTTACATTTGAGATAAATGGGTCAAGTATTCAAATGAAGTCTAGAATCCAGGTCTTTAGTTTCTTAGTCCAACAAAGTTTTAACTGCAACAGAAATAAAACAATTGTTTGATGTTTGTAGATGAAATAGAAATATCCTCATAAAAACATTAAATCTAACCTATTCCATGTCTATCACCCCATCTTCAAGTTACATAGCCTAGCACAGGGTCAGGAGCTGCCATGCTGTATTACATGACAGGAAAAAAAAGCATACAGAAGATTCCTGTATCTTCAAATATTTATAGGTACTGTATTATACCAGGCCAGGCACTGTTTTTGAATCTTAGTGCAGTGGTAAACAAGTCTGGCTGTTTCTAAAGATGATCTTCTTCTTGTATATTTCTCTGTTATTACCGTATCAACTGAAAAAGAATCTATTCTGTTATTTTTTTTCCAAATATTTATTGTAATAAAAAGATGTACATAGGTCATTGAGTACAAAAGTGATTTCCCAACTGAGCATATAATTCCAGTTTTATGAATATACAGTTATCTTCTATATTGCATCTATACATATACTAATAATCATTTAATTGTACACTTAAAATGGAGTAAAGGCATGATATGTAAATTAAGTATTCATTATGATGCTTTAGTATATAATCTTCCAGAGATATTTCAGTATTCTGTTATTCAATTATTCCTAGTATGTGAGTCTAACCCAAAGGTTTAGTTATTATAGCTAGGAAATCAAAAGGACCATATGTATATTAATGTATCTTAGAGTAAAACTATAAAAATTATGTCTCATCTTGTCTGAATACAAAATGGTATTAGAAAAAATAAACATACACAAAAAATATTTTCAGCCTTGGCTTCTGCCCAGGTGAACACATTCTTAGTGTCTCAGGTGACAGACGTAGTTTATACCATAGCTTTTGGAGAATTTAGGCTGCTTTTTGTAGTTGAGGGAGGCACAATCTTTTTGCTTAGTAATTAGAATAGGAATAGAATATAGATAAGAATAGCAAGATATTAAAACAAAATGTCATTTTTCAACTGCAAACAAAGACTTGCCGCAACCTTAGGCACTGAACCTTCACAATGGTGCCAATTATGTTCACCCATCCTGCTGTGCTCTAAAAGGGGAGGCACCATGGGGATCAAAATTAAAACACTTAATTACTTTATGTTTTAAATGTGAGCTATCTGTGAAAAACAGCAGGCCAATCTTTTTTCCTATCCACTCAACAGCAATCCCTTTGGGCCCTAGACAACTCCACTAATCATTTGAGTTTAAATACTTTTCAACTGCCTTGCATTCTCACTACAAATATCTCTACCTTCTCTAGAAAAGGCCTCTGCCCTTGTTTACTATTTAACCGCTTATCTATTGAAGTAAATGACTGAGAATTAAAACTCCCTAGAGTTGGCTGATGAGTTTCACAACAAGTAAGTATTGCAACACATCTGCAAATCAAGGGATAAGGGGAAAGGAAGGCTATTATAGAGTAAGTTTCCAAAGGCAGCCCCTGGAATTTACAGAATTGCCATTATAGGATGAAGTATTTCAGTAGATTTAAATTTATATTTTATTAACAACATTAAAATCCTTCTGAAGTCTTCATCTATACCAGTGCCATTATCAGAGATTGTTGAGGCTTATAAACATGCCACGATAAGTGTAGAAATGCTCCCAACTTAGAAAAACCTCCAAATATTTATATAGATTTTTAATTCGCTTATTTCAATTGCTCCCTATTCTTTTTTTTATCTTTTATGTTTAAAGTTAGAATACTTTTTTGTTTTCTGAGCATTTTGACATCGATTTTATACATTCTTTTATACTTAGAGCAATGCTTTGAGTCAGGAAATAGTAATTATCTCTGTTTTGCAAATAAGGAAAATGTATATAAGGTCCTCTTGGCCTTCCTTCAGCTGAGGTCACAAAATTAATTAATGCAGAACTGAAACTAGAACGCATATTGTTTTTCTAGCCCAAGATTTTTTCATTAGAGTGTCTCCTTGTACAATTATTTCTATAGTCATTATAAAAATACATATTAATGCAAATATGTAAAAGTGATTCTAGCTGCCGGGGTTGGGGAACACCTTAATTAGATGATTTGATAAGAGTCTTAGAAGAAGGGAATTTATTCTGATGAGATAAATTATATGTATAAATTGAGACACATTAGCCCATTTTCATAGTTGCCAATGAAATGCAGTAGATGTAGATGGGAGAAGTCCTGGTTATTGGGAAGGGGAGACAAAAGTGAACCGGTGGGCAAACATGGGCAACGATGTGCTTCTTCAAAACACAGGAATGTACTTTCTTTTCCAAATTGTCTCTGATCATTGTAATTTGTGGTGACAAAGGGTCAGCAGCAGAGCATCAAAGACTACAGCACAAAGGTGAGGTGATTTATCCTGCTTTTCAATTCTCAGCACAGAACTCTGAGATCTTCTAATTAAAGAACCAAGATACTCATCTACTCGACCCTCACTTTGACGTCTTCAAATTTAAAGCAATTCATCTCTCACTCCCACACTCAGGTTAATTTTCACTACAAGAAATGATTTATGACAGTTTCAGAAAGGCAGGTTGAGCTTATATAAGGAAAAAAGAGTAAAATTGTCTTTTACTGATAGGTGTTTCCTCTAAGATTTCCCAATAGCTCTAGGACTTGCAAGGTTGTGCCAGAGCATAATGCACAGTGAGGGGTTCAGGCACAGGCTTGGAGTCAGAAATTGGTGGGTGGCCCCCTCCACACCCCAACACTACTAGCTGGCCATGTGATCTTAGGAGAAGTACTTATGAAATTGAAATAATAGTAGTACTTAGAATTTGGGTTGTTATTGGTAGTGGGCTGAAAAGTGTCCCCCAAAGAAATATGTTCTTGTTCTGATCCCCAGACCCTGTGAATGATCCCACATTTAGAAAAAAAGCCTTTGCATATGAAATTAATTTAAGGATCCTAAGATGAGGCGATCATACTGGATTCTGTGGGTGGACCTTAAATCTAATACAAGTATCCTCGTAAGAGACACACAGAAGAGATAAATGCAGAAGACGACGATGTGACCCTGAAGTCAGAGACTGGACTGATGTAGCCCCAAGGAAAGGAACACCTGGAGCCATCATAACCTAGAGAGGTTAGGAATGTGGCCTAGAGGAGGCCAGGAATGTGTTCTCTTCTGGAGCCTTCAGAGCGAGTATGAGCCAGCTGACACCTTGATGTTGGACGTGTGCCTTCCAGAACTGTGAGATCATAACTGTGTTTTAAATCAAGGTTGTAATAATTTATTACAGCAGCAACAGGAAGGTAATACAGCATTGAATAATTATGATGAATATACTGAACATACGGTCTAGAACATAGAATGTTATCAATAAATAGAAGTCATTGTAATGTTATGCAAAGCCTGAGCAGTGTAAGGCCTAGAATGAACAATGCTAAGGGATAGTTGTACTTAGAGATTTCCATTTATTGATCACTTTCTATGTGCCAGGTATTCTACTAGATGCTATATAACGCATTATATAATTTCTCCTGTCAGTTATAACAAAAAGTAAATACTACCATTTTCTTGACAGATAAGGAGGCTGAGACTCAAAAAAGTGAAATGACTTGCCCAAGGCCTTATAATGCATAAGCAAATCAAGATTCAAAACTCAGTTCTGTCTGCAGGAAAAGCATTTACTCTCTTTTTTTCATGTTGCTCTGCAAAGTACAGTGTATAGAAGTGGTGAGGGGATTGATTATCAGGGAAAACTAAGCCACAGGTAGGAGTTTTGTGTAATCGTTTGTCAATTTTAAGGGTGCAGGCACAGAGGAAAAGTCAAGAAGATAATGAAGCAAATGGAATAGGTAAAAGTGAGAAAGTTAGAATGAGATCATAAAATGTGAAATTTGGAAATATTTCCTAAACAACTTATATAGTCTTGGTAATTGGATTAAGAATTGGGTAAAGGTAAACAAACAGCATAGGCTATTTAATTGGCTTGACACTGTGGCAGGCAGAATTGTGAGAGCAGTCTCCTGTTAGACAAGCCCATGCCCTGTATAATGCTACCCTAGAGTATGGTGGGAACTGAGAATATGATGGGATGTCACTCCTATGACTAGGCTGTATTATATGCCAAAAATAAATAGATTTTACAGATGCAGTAAAGGTTGATTTTTAGTTAAGCAAAGGAAAGATTATCCTTAGTGGACCTACTTAATCAGATGAAAGTCCTTAAAGGATCAACTGGGCCCTTCCTGAGATTAGAGAGATTTTCCTCCTGGCCTTGAAGAAACAAACAGCCATGTTGTGATTTTCCCATGAAGAGGGCCACGTGGCACAGGATTGTGGGTGGTTTTTATGAGCTGAGAGTCACCCCAGCCAACAGCCGGCTTGAAAATGGCTACCACAATCTTTCAGTGGTAAGGGGATATATTTTGCCAACAACATGAATATGCTTGGAGAAAATTATTCCCTGATGAAGGTTGCTGGTGTTGAAGCAGCCTGGCAGAGAAGCTGAATGCAGCCTCGTGAGACCGAGCAGCACGCCGACCTACGCTGTGCCTGGGCTCCTGACCCACAGAAACGGTGGGATGATGGATGTGTGCTGTTTTAAGACACTAATGGTGGTCATTTGTAACACAGCAGTAGAAAACTAATACAGACAATTCTCAAAAGTCAATTTTTTTAAATGTAAATGTATAATTTCTGTGAGAGAAATCAGCACCGTGCTACAATCTAGTCAAGATCTTGTAGGGTTCACTCGGAGTGTTGTCCACAGGTTTTACCACTCAGAACTTTGTTCTCAGAAATAGTCTCACCTAACTTTATACCCTCTCCATTCCTCCTTCTACCCACTGACTATCTGTCATTAGCACCTTCACTGGCAAGCTGGGAAACCTGGAGGCCACCTTTACACACACATACATGCACACACACACGAGCACATAAACACATACGGGCCGCTGCATGAACACACATACACACTAAAATATGAAAAAATACACATGAATTTAGCACATCACACTATATACATGTGCACACATGCCCCCACATACACACAAACACACTTTCATTCTAGCCTGATAACATGTTTGGTGCTCCTTTTGTGCCTTCATGAAAGCTGCCTCGCTCCTTGTCTTATTCCTGTTTCTCTTCAGTACTTAAAACACACTTACGGCCAAATATACCCCTGCAGTTGTATAGTAATGCACTTTTAAGAATTTTATCACATCATAAACTAGCATAGTGACAGTACTTTAATGTTCAACTGCTGCATTATTAATAGGAGAGGTTTTGCCTTTCCAGAAGCATCCTGAATTTGTTGTGATCCACAGTCATTAGAGCCCAATAAATATGATGTGGGTCAGGTTGGAAATGCAAAGGATTTGGTGAACTCTGAATGTATAAGGTGCACTTTGAACCATTTACTGCTGCAATTTTAGTAATGCTATTTCAGATGAAACATCTTACAGCTTGAAAGCAACTCTTTTCAGCAACATAAACGGTTACTCTGTCTTGCAGTGAAAATAACAGATTTATTGGCAAAGGTCGTGCCTTGTTGATTTCATATTTTAATTTTCCAAACTCTGGGAGCTGAATGATATAGTTTAAGCATAGACTAATGATTAAAAGTTCATTATGTGAATGCAATACAGATAGTTAATTTATGGCTCAGATATATTAATTTGTCAAGTTGGGTTCAAGATCTTTCTCTCTTTGGATCAAATGCATATTGGTATGTATATTTTATATTGTGGGTTTAAATATTGCTGAATAAAGATGACAGATTAGTTTTGATTTGCAAATATCTTTAAAACAGTCAATTCACAAAGTGATGAAAACAAAAATACACAAGTAATATGAATAAAAATAATGCAAATAAAATAACAGTACAAAAATCCCCTAGCCAGTATGTAAAAGAATATTTAGTTCATGCTGCTAACAAACAAATGAAATCCAAGTCAGAATAATGTAAGTTATCATTTCTTTAGTATTGAATTAGCAAATATTTCCAAGGATTGTAACAATCAGTTTTGTTATGGAAATGATGAAATAGGCAACCTGTCTAGAAAGTATGTATCAATATATTTAAAAATCTTGGAAAAAATATATCTTTTTTATCCTAGATATTCCAATTTTTTAACTGTAATAGTTTCCAGAAGACAATGCAGCAAAGCTATACAATAACATAAGCAAAAAAGATAGGTGAGACAATTTTACATATATCCAATCAATTTAAAGAAACAATCTCTTTGTTTTAAATAGGACATAATTCAATATATACTACTTCATCCTTGACAAAGATAATTAGTGGAAAATATATAGCTAGGTGTATATTTAAATATAAACACTCATGAGGTTACTTTACTGCATGGTTTTATGTTCAATTCAATTCTCCATTTTCCATTTTTATTAATATTCATCTTTATTTTTCTCTAAGTATAAATATAATGCACGTTCACTGTAGAAAATATTGAAAATACAACATCAAAGAGAAAAAGCACGAAAGAGAAAATAAAGTTTACTTTTTTAATTTTCAATGACCTTTGCACTATGAAATATGTATATACTTTTCTACTGATTTGGGAATATTTTCTTCGATATTCTAACACTGGGTTTTTTGCATTGAAAATGACTTGTGGATGTTTCTAAGTAGCATCTCATAGATTTTCTTTTGACAGAAAACATTTAAAATTTATCCTACATCTTGGTCTGTTCAGGTAGATATTTCACTAATGTATAAATATAGACATCTTTAGCCATGAATTAATGATTGAGTCCTTTTCAAACTGTTCAAAGGAGTTTGGTGATGAATTGAAAGTAGAATTAGACCTGATGTGTATATATGTCTCCAGCACTCTCATGCCAGCATATTAAATTGGGGGGAGGGGATAATGTTTTTTTTATGAATTTTAGTTGCTTCTATCTCCCAACCATGTGTCTGTAAATTAGACATATCTGAAGATAAAGTGAGAATTCCATCCCAAACTAAGCTTAAGAGAGGTTTTCAATATAAAATTAGTTCTCCTCTATCCCTTCCTTCTTTCCTTTCTTTCTTTTCTTCCTCATTCCTCTTCCTTCTCTCTCTCTTTCTCTTCCTCCCTCTCTTTCATTTTTCATGCGATTCAACTAATATATATTAAACATACACCACATGCCAACCATTGTGCAAAGGCACACGGGGTATGAATGTGAGCAAGGTAGTTTTGTATTTATCCTTCCAAAGCTTAAATCAAGGAGTTTAATGTTAAAACAAGAATTTACAATAAAGTGTGGTAAGTGATACAATAAAGAAAGAGCAGAATGCTAAGGAAGTGTTCCTAGTGGTTGTCTTTACTACATTTGGGAACAAGAAAAATTACTCAAGGAAGAGTTTTTAGATAAAGTTGCATTTAGGCCGAAATTTAAACAATTATTAAAAAATTTGGTCAATTAATATTGCTATTTTACAAGTATGGAGTCTGTTATTTATCTAGGGTTCTACCTCATTGTATTGTTGGCTCTCCTTTGAATGTCCAGTATCCACAAAAGTATCTGACATACAGATGGTGTTTAATAAATATTTGATTAATTAACTCAGAGATATAAAAAAGAATAGTGTACTGATAAAACATAATTTGATACATTTGTGAGTGACACAATAAAAATAACATCGATTTCAAGAAAAATTAACACATCTTCCATATTCCTACTGCTAATCTTAGATTCCCTATTATCCATTTTTGTTTTGTTTCTCTTCATTAATTTTTAATTTTTGTTCTTATAACTAGACTCAAATCAGCATATATTTGATTTTAACCTTCTGACTTAATATCATTTATTAAAGCTTCAATACTTCTTCAAAGTTTAAAGACTTATTTTTAGCTATAATTTTATAAAACTTCAAATTTATAAAATCTTCTGAGTTAACATTTGCCATTTACTTTGCCTGTGGAGAAATTAGTCTAATAGATGTTAATAAAAATGTAAAAAGAAATTACCAAAAAGCTGAGTGTTAATTTCCTTGGGTATTGCTTGAGAAGAGCTTGCACATTCGGTTCAGCACGCATATGTAATGTATGCAAATTTAGCATGCTTTCAGTAGAGACCATTTAATTAAGAAAGAATGAAAATAATTTAAAAATGTATTCAAAATTCATTTGGTAACATGAGGATTTAATACATATGAAGTCACTAGACTTCATAAATTCATGAATAAAGAATGTAAAGTAAAATGCAACAATGCTGATTGATATAAAACAATAAGGCAATGGGGTATCTAAAAATATCAATCAAAGTTGCTGGAAAGTAGTTGAGAACATGGGCTTTAAAATCTAATTAAGAACTAAGCTCAATAAGATTTCCTAAGTATTTTTATGCTTGGGATGAGTATTGGAAATTTGTTTATATTGGTTCAAATTGGCCTAGTATCTCATTTCCTTGTTATCTCATATTCTCAATTGTCTGAAAATTTAAATGTAGGAAAAGGAATAACCAAGCATGCCAAAGGTGGAAGTGGGTCATAATTTAATAAATACTTTCAAACATTATCTTTGAAACCAAATTATTTTTGAGAACTTCAGAGGCAAAAATCTATAGTTTATATTAAACTGTAAAAAGAAGAAATCTAATTTAATTTGCTCCAAAAAACAGAGCTTATTTTACAGAAGAAACAAATTTCTTTTTCAGGAAATGGAATATAACACACACACACACAAACACCTACACGCACTAACTAGGTGGCATATATAGTTTAGAAATTAACGTAAGTACTAAATTAGACTTTTTATAATTTGCTGCTTGATCAAACTTGGACTTTTCAGGAAGAGGTTTTCTTTGGATTCAAAAAATTTACCTGTTCCACTTTTTGTGGCCTTTTCATTTAAATGGGATGCTGAACCATAGTAGCTCGACTTAAGAACATGAGTTGATACCTTAGCAAGAAATGGTATATTAAATACAAAGTAGAAACCCTCATATAAACCACTGATCTTAACATTCTCATCTAATTTGTGTCATTTAGTAAAATTCACAAAATATGGTACCTGAATAAAAATGCAAAGGGGAAAATACATAAAGAGGCATGTTACAATTTATGAAAAATAATCCATAATACATTTTAACCTAAAATATGCTCAAATTTAATTATAATTTCCACATGTAGGAGCATATATACTATAGAAGAAATAACATAGAAAAGAAGATAATGAGAATAGGTGTTGAAATAATAAATTGGGACAACACTCCACATCATTCACTATCAAATATTTTTTCAGAAATAAGAAACGTGGTCTTATGCTTCAAGTGTATGGAGGTCTCCAGTATAGGAAAATGGAGCCTTAGTATGGCCATCCCAGAGCAGGAAGAGTCAAGTAGTCCAGTGGCTTAGAATTTATGTGCTCATGGGGAAGGAGAAGGACAGGACAAAGAAAGAACAGAGATTCCAAGTGATCTGGCTGCTATGTGGTCCAACTATCCTTAGACTGAAAGTGCTGGGGAAACAGGGCTTTTGTGGTTTCATTTGAATGGAAGGATACCTTTCTTCTATTTAGGCTAAGACTCTCAATCTCTGTCTAGCACAATAACACTGGTAATTGTGGAGGTAATTAAAAATACACAACAAAGCTGAGCATGCAAACCAAAGCAACAATAACAGAAGACCACAGTACTCTTGCATGTATAACACAGAAAAGGTATCTGTAGCTTTTCTATTAATGTCCTTTACCATGCTTATGAAGCAACATCAACATTGGAAAAGAAGAGGTGAAATTGCATTCTTAGAACATATTATTGTCTAGTCATAAAATACAATGAAATTTACAAAAAGCTATAAGCACTAATAACGAAGTTTAGCACTATTAAGGATAAAAATTATATTTCTACGCACTATCAATGGAAGTTGAAATTTTAAAATTACCATTTAAAGTAGCATCAGCATTATGCTGATATAAAATAAAAACTTTTTTATTTTTTTTTAAATGAGACCTTCCCTGAACATTGAAACCTACAAAAAACACTGAGAAAAATGTTAAAAAAATTTTAAGTAAATGGAGATATATGCTCATGGGTTAGAAGATTGAATGCTGTTAAATTGTTGATTTCTCCAAATTGAGTACAGATTGAACACATATTCCCAAGAAAAATAACAGCGAAGTTTTCTAGTAGATACTAATAGGTTAACCCTGAAATGTGTGTAAAAATGCAAAGGCTCTAAAATAGCCAAAATGACTTTGGAAAATTAAACTGGAAGATGAACACTGATTGATTTTAAGAATTATTATAAAAGTACAACAAACAAGACAGTTTGGTATTGAGGTAAAAACTAAAACTCAATGGTTGCAACAGAATAGAGTGTCCAGAAATAGATCCACAGAAATTTGGAAACTTGTTTTCAATGGAAGTACAAAGACAATTGTAAAAGGTGTGAAAGGATAGTCTTTTAAGAAATGATACTGAAAAAATTGGAAATCCATATGCAAAAAATATTGAACTCAAGTCCATACTATATATAAACACTAACTCAAAATGGATTGTAGACTTAAATATAAAACCAAAAATTCTAAGACTTCTAGAAAAAAACATAGAAGAACATTTTTATGACCTGGGTGATAGATAAATATATTTTAGATGTGATGTCATGCACATTATTGGTAGAAGAAAATATTGAGAAATTTCATTTATTTAAAATTTTAAAAAAAGTTCCTTTAAAAACACCATTAAAAATTATAAAAGCAAGTCACAGATGGGAGAAAACATTTTGAAATAATATGTATGATAAAGGATTTATATCCGGAATATATAAAAAGCTGTCAAAACTCAATAATACAACATAACTATATGATGAAATCATTTGAACAGACTTTGCATCAAAGAAGACATATGGATGGCAAATAAGCACTCGCTGAACATCATTAGTCATCGGGTAAATGCAAAGGAAAACCACAATGATATACAATTACACACTTAGAATAGTCAAATTTAAAATAACTAGTTATAACAAGTGTTGACAATGATGCAGAGGATCTAGACTTTCATGTATCACTGCAATATGAAATGTAAAATGCATTGTGCAATGTGAAATGCTAAAATAACTTTGGAGAGAAGTTTGGCATTTTCTTAAAAGTTAAACCTACACCTTGTATATGATCTAGGCATTATGCTTTTAGGCATTTACATCCAATGAAATGATATCATAGGCCCACAGAAAGACTTCACATGAATGTTCATAGCAGTTTTATTTGTAGTAGCCCCAAATTATTATCAACTACAATAAGCATGAAGAAAGTGCAACTTTATAGAAAAAAATTAACAATTGCAACTTTTAAAATGGACTATATCTTTTGCATGTTTCACTACTTAAATAACTATATTAGGCTTTATTATTACTTCAGTTTCACAAATAGATGAAATAAATAGTTCAAGTTCACACCACTCGTAAGTATCAGGGTACGGATGCCACTTCCATATTGTAATTCCAAATATATTGCTCTATTTGATCATGATGCCATGTGAATTCAATAAACTTGAAATTAAGATTATAGGGGCACTATTCCACAGAATAGGGGGAAAAAAATCTCTGAAGCCTAAGAATAGGTAAACTCAAATCTTGTTTGTCAGATGCAACAAAGAGAGATTCTTGAAGAGTGATCTTGAACTTATTTCCTGATCAAATTCTAAATATTATAAACAGGTGGCTGTATAAAAGGAGCAAACATAAAATCACCAGGTGTAAGACATCAAGTCTGTTTCAAGGCTGTCTCTTTTTAGTTGCTGGCTTAGACTTCTGCTTCGATATGGTAAGATTGCTTGCTTGTGCTAACCGCCCACTTCTGCCTCTGTGATAATTGCTTCCTTGTGGGAAACGCGGGGTATCATGGGATGAAATAAGATGCTGAAGGAAGCTCCAAGAAGGATACCTGTTAGAACAGGCATGATCACATATAGAACCAATCAGGGGCAAGGTGGAATGCAATGTGACTGACCAACCACAATAGAGTTTGGGTACTGATCAGAGGGAGCAAACCAATCGCTGTACTAGGTGAATGCATGATCAACGCGTGGACAACTTGTTGCCGCGTGAACAGCTCTCTTAAAACCCTCCCTCCCACACCACCCGGGGTCCCTGCCCAACAAAGAGGCCACTGCCTTGGTGCTCTGGGGCTCGGACCCTAGCTCGAGCTAGTCAATAAACTCCTCTTGCCCATTGCAGCCTCGGAGTCTCTGGTCTCTCTATTCGGTGGTACTGCGAATCCCGACCTAACATCAGGAGTTCTGAGACAAAAAATAG
>CAUYRT010004247.1:0-37567 GCA_963574885.1 Lepilemur ruficaudatus
GATAGCTACATGCAGAAAAATGAAACTGGATCCCTACCTCTCACCTCTCACAAAAATACATTCAAGATGGTTAACAGACCTAAACCTAAGGCAGGAAACCTTAAGAATCCTAGAAGAGGATGTTGGGAAGACCCTCTCAGACATTGGTCTAGGCAAAGAATTCTTGAAGAGGACCCCCAAAGCAATCAATGCAGCTACAAAAATAAACAAATGGGACCTGATCAAATTAAAAAGCTTCTGCACAGTTATTTTTTTCCTTTTTTTTAAAGCTTTATTGAGATATAATTCACATGCCATACAATTCACCCATTAAAGGGTACAATGCAATGACTTTCAGTATATTCACAGAGTTGTACATCCATCTCCACAATCAATTTTAGAATATTTTTATTACCCCCAAAAGAAAGCTAACCCCCATTAGCCATCACCCCCCAGCCCTGCCATCACGCCAGGCCCTAGACAATCACTAATCTGTAATACTTTCTGTTCCTATAGGTTTTCCTATTCTGGATATTTTATATAAATAGGATCATATAATATATGGTTATTGAAACTACTACTACCAACATGGGTTTGTAGGAGCTGAAGCATTAATATAAATGCTGTACAAAGGTGATTTGCAAAGCTGATCTTAATTTTTTTCAGAAGGGAAGAGAATGCTCTTTTATTGAGTATTCATATAACATAAAATTAACCACTTTAAAGTATACAGTTTAGTGGCATTTAGTATATTCACAATGTTGTATAATAATCACCTCTATCTAGATCCAAACCATTTTCATCACCCCAAAAGGAAACCCCAAACCTGTTAAGCAATTGTTCCCCATTCCCCTTCCTTCTTGCCCCTGGTAACCACCAAATTTGTGTTCTATCTCTATGGATTTCTGTAGTCTGGATATTTTATGTAAATGGAATTATGCAATATATGGCCTTTATGTCTGGCTTCTTTCACTTAGCGTAATGTTTTTGAGGTTCATCCATGTTGTAGCATTACTTTTTATAAATGAATATGGGGGGCGACTCCTCTTAGCAGGTGCAGTACCATCCCTCCATGCCACATTCTAAATAAAGATCCCAGCAAAAGTTGGTTACCTTATAATTGAGTGTAATGCTCTTGAACAGTCTTATGGAGGCAGACCTTGGTACTTGCCTACCCAACCCCTTCTTCATAACTAATGGATCAAGGGATTTTCTTTGAAGCAGCACTGTGCCCTGCCAGGCAATGGCTTACAACTGAACTAAGCCAATTGTGATAAATCTGTTCCTTGTTTTTCCAGCTTCCCTTGCAGCCAGAGGTGGCCACTTAATCAAGCTCTGGGCAATGAGACCCAAGCAAAAGTCAGCTGGGCCTCATGGAGATAGGGCTGGGAAAGCTTTTGCCTTCTTGATAAAAGGAAAGAGGCTGCAGGGGCCCTTCCTGCTGCTTCTTGCTCTGCATCTAGACCTGATGGTTGGAGCTGCAGTACTGGTCTCTCAATCATAACAATTCAGCTGCGTGGAAATGTGGTTCTTACATCCTTGAGTCCCTGAGCCTGCACTAGCAACTTCCTATGGAGAGAATGCCTATTATATGAACAAGATAAACTCCTATTTGCTTCAGTCATTGGGAGCAGGTTTTCTGCTACTTGCAGCGAAAGTATTTTTAATAAACCTAAAGAGTTCCTTTTAAGTGATCAGTTTTCTCATACACGTCGGAGGCAAAAGTTTACAGCTCCCATTGGAAAGAAGGATGATGTCTGCAGAAGGAACTCCTAAGGTATATGGTAGCTAACACTGAATAGGGTCCAAGGTAGCACTTTTCAAACATGGCTACTGAATCATGAACACACAGTCTGTGTGGGTTTGTACAGGCATGAAGGCAACGATGACTGTGTCTTCCTTGTGTCTCTCTGTTCTTCTTGCTTTAAGAGAAGGATCATCTATGCATGCCTATGGGAGTCAACACATCTACGAAGGTTCCTCAGGGGCTGTTCGACCTTGCTTGTCATCAAATCACAGAGTGGTGCACTGCAGTGGGAGCTCTGGATGGAAGCCCATATCTAGAGGATGCTAAAAGGAGCTAAAAAAATGCAATACCTACATTTTGCTTACTGTAGTGAGACGGAAACAGGCAGCTAGAAAGGACAAACCTGAACTATTAATAAAACCTTTAGGGAGTATCTTGAATTCATAATAGGCTCTTCTTGATTTTAAAACATCTTGCTAATAAGGGCATTCTCTCCAGTATTTGCTGAAATATTTTCAGATGACTTTAAGATAATTAAAAAGGAATCTGGATTCCCAAGGCTTTGCTTAAATGACTCACATTTAGAGGAATCTCAACATGTATAATGAAAAACATAAAATAAAACTACGAGTGCCCAGAAATCATTTTGATTTGGTTCTAGAGAATCTGAACCAAGACTGTATTTTGAAATTGAGTCAGGAGGGATTTTTGGTCTTTGGAAATAGAATAAAAAATGAACAGCTCTGGTCTGGGGATGATGAATCAACTGTCAAAACAACACTTTTATATTTAAAAGTACCTTTTATTTAATTTGGAACATGTTACAAGGGTATTATAGCATTAAATATATAAAAGATACTTAAACATTTTCAATTTCTTAGGACTGTGCTGAATTTTAACTATACATATTTACCAATACAGATCAACTACATGAATGTTGCCAGCTGATATTCCATAGAACCAGAACAACAAAAATAAGAAGAGGGCAGAAAATACATTAGAAAAAAATGCAAATAATGACTAAGAAAATATGAATTCGAAATAGACAATCAAGAATCCACGTGAGGTACCTTCAAAAATATAGAACAAAATGACTTCCAATTAAATTGCATTATATGTATATAGCTAAATATTCAAAAACCACATCTGCTGCTTTATGTATATGTGTTTAATCATTCTTCCAACAAATATTTTTTTAGTATCTACCATATAGCAGGCGTTTTTAGCTCTAGATAAAAAATGCTCAGTGCATTTTTTATCTAGAGCTAAACAAAACAAAAATTACAACAGAAAAAATTCAATCCCTGCCTCTAAAGAGCTTAATGTAAAGTGGGTACATCAACCAATAATCAGATAATATGATATAACATGGAAAGCGTCATGTTAGAAGTAAACGTGGGGACTGGGCATGGTGTGGTGGCTCACGCCTGAAATCTCAGCACTTTGGGAGGCCAAGGCAGGAAGATCACTTGAGGCCAGGAGTTCAAGACCAGCCTGGGCAACATAGTGAGACCCTGCTTTTACAAAAAAGTTTTTTTAATTAGCTGGGCATAGTGGCACATGCATGTAGTCCCAGCTACTCGGGAGGCTGAGGCAGGAGGATCACTTGAGCCCAGAAGTTTGAGGTTGCAGTGAGCTGTGATTACACTACTGCACTCCAGCCTGGGTGACAGAGTGAGACCCCATCTCTAAAAGAAAAAAATAAATTAAAATAAAAAATAGAAGTAAACGCAGGCTATTAGGGGAAAATATAGGAAACATCCCAAACTGAGATTAAGGAGGCTTTGTGGAGTAGTTAGCATCTCATCTGGGCTTTGAATAACCAGCAGCAGGTGCCAGGTCAAAATAATTGGTAAGGCAAACAGAGGAGCATGTGCAGCAACCTAAAGGGGTAAGAGATCTTGATGCACTTATGGAACAGGGAGAGAGGAGGGGCAGCGGGTAAAGATGAATCTAGAAAGGTAAGCAGGGTGTGAATTACAAATGAGTTAGGCAGGATAGGCTAGATTATACTGTGGTAACAACCCTGGAGTAAAAAAAAAAATTCTCTCCCAGACTGTGTGTCATACACAGGCTTTTCTGCCTCAGAATGCTACTGTCTCAGCCCGAGGCTTCAGGACTCACTGCTGCAGGTGGGGAGAGCACAGAGAATCATGCATCTGCTCTTACATACTTTTCCCCAGAAGTAGCATCCACCACTTCTGCTCTCATTTCATTGGCCAAAGCAAGTCATAAAGTCGCCACAGACTTCAAAGAGGTGAGAGATGCAATCCTTCCCGTTTGCAAGGAGAAGGGAATCAGAAATATTTGGAACTACCGGCAAAGTCACCATAGGCCTCATGTACCATGCTTAGGAATTGTGATTTTCTCCTCAAATGCAGGAATAAGTGCAAGCAGAGGCAAAACAAACACAAGAAACTCAGGGTCAGCCTTATCACTGGTTGTCGTTTGGCTTTATATTTCAAGTCTCCAGAGACTGCAGTACCAGTCAGGGTCTGGTCAAGAAAACGGTACCGCTAGATGTTCCCACAGAGGAGGTTTAACATAGGGAGTCTGTTACATAAGTATTGGAGAACTGAGAGAGCAGAAAGGCAACTGTAAGAGAACTCTTAGATAGTAACTACAAGAAGCAGCTACTGCCCTTAAACTTGAGAGAACAACAGGGAAAAGATAGGGTTACCAAAACTTGGGGATACAGAGCAGAGCCCTGCTGAATTGATATTTGGGCCTTTTAGGAGGCCTGGTGCTGCTGCTCAGGCTGGTTCTGGAAGCTCTGAAGGAGACTGCAGGCTGGAGCACAGTACTGCTGTTGGAGCAAAGCAAACAGTACGGCAAGGACCAGGAAGCCTCTCTCCTCAGGCTGCCTCCCACTCTCCCACGAGTGCCTCTCGTTGGCAACACCTAACACAATAGCCTGCCATGTCGCCAACTTCTGTCCTGTGTCCATGACCCCTGGTTTGGAAGGAGAAGGGAATCACAACTATCACACTCCCTCTTCTCTTTGTCACTCCAGCCTAGGGGCTTCCATGTGCTACTCTCTAGGGGCACATCATGTTTCCTAGTTGGAGTCTCAGTTCTTTTATTATCCATAGACCCAATTTACCTTCATTAAATTTCCTCTCTTATAAATAATTGAAGTGGTTTTGTTTTTCTTATTAAATCCTGACTATGAAAAGAAAGCTGGAGTGGCTAAACCAGTCAATCAATCAATCAATCCTGAGTAAACTAGCAACTCTCCAGCTTATTTGTGAAAACCTACCACACAGCTTTTTTGGACACTTGATTTCCAATTCTAGAAAAACATGCCTCTAACCATGATGCTAATATTTATGCCCATTTATTTCATAGTACTCTGTGGGTGTGCCTGAGCTTAAGGTTTCACATACTGCCACAACCTGCCACATTTCAGGGTAACTGACCCCAGTACATAGCTTTCAGGGACTTCTTGAGGCCTTAACAACCTCCTCAAACTAATATAAAATTAGAGCATACCCAAGGGTAATCACAGGGTTTGTTAGCACATGACCAAGATAAATTATTTAAATTAACATGCAATAAAATTTATTTTTAATGTACAGTTATATGATTTAACATGTGTACAGATTCATATAACTACCACTACAATCAGGATATAGAACAGTTTCATCACCCCATAAACCTCCCTTGTGCTATTACTTTATAGTTATACCCTCTCTCTTCCACTAAACCCTGGAAACTACTGATCAATTCTCTGTAACTATAGTTTGTCTTTTCAAGAATGTCATAAAAATGGAATCATATAGTATGCAATGCAACCTTTTGAGACTCACTTTCATTCAGCATAATGCCTTTGAGAGTGATCCAAGTTATTAGGTAAATCAATTGTTCATTCCTTTTTATTGTTGAGTGGTATTCCATTGCATAGATGTACCACAGTTTATCCATTCACCCACTCTCTGAAGAACATTTGGGTTGTTTCTAGTTTTTGGTTATTGTAAATAAAGCTGCTATTGACATATGTATATAGGTTTTTGTATAAACATAAGATTTCACTTCTCTTGGATATATACCTAGGAGTGTGATGGCTTACTCTTATGGGTACATGCATGTTAACCTGATAAGAAATTGCCAAGCTGTTTTCCAGAGTTGCTTACCATTTTGCATTCCCACCAGCAATGTACAGCAATGTATGAGAGTTCCAGGGGCTCTTCATTCTCACCTCCAGTTGGTGTTGTCAGTACTTTTTTTTTAGTCATTCTCATTCTAATATTTTAAGCCATTATAATAGGTGGTAATCACGGTATTAATTTTTATTTCCCTAATGGCTAATGATGTTAAACATCTTTTCATGTAATTAGTTATCATCCACATATCCTCTTTTGTGAAGTGTCAGTTCAAGCCTTTTGGCCATTTTCCAATTGGGTTATTTTGTTATGGTTAAGTTTGGAGAGTTTCTTGTATGTTATGGACACAAGTCCTTTGTTGGATACATTTTGCAAATATTCCCTCCCAGTCTGTAGCATGTCTTTTCATTACTTTAAATGAGTCTTTCGCATTTAATTTTGATGCAGTCCAATTATCAATTTTTTTCATGTAAAGATTGTGCTTTTGGTTTCACGTCTTAGCACTCTTTGCTTAGCCCCAGGTCAGAAAGGTTTTCTCCTGTTTTCTTCTAACAATTTTACATGTTACATTTAGATCTATAATCTACTTAAATTAATTTTTGTACAAAAATAAGGTATAAGGTTTAGCTCAAGGTTCATTGTTTTTGCATATGGATGCCCTATAATTCCAAACCATTCATTGCAAAGAATGTACTTTCTCCATTGCATTGCTTTTGCACTTTTGTCAAAAATCAATTTTACATGTACACCTATTTCTGGACTCTATTCTGTTCCATCAATATATAAATCTATTCTTTCACCAATACCACACTGCCTTGATTATACCTTGTTACTTTATATTAAATTTTAAATCAGGTAATTTGAGGCCTCTAATTTTATTCTTCTTTTTCGTAATTGTTTTGGCTATTCTAGTTACCTTGAATTTCCTACTAATTTTAAATTTCCCTTGTCTTATAATTAACAAAAGTTCTGCTGGGATTTTTACTGAAATTGTATTAAATCTGCATGTCAATTTGGAGAGAATTGACATCTTTCCTAAGTTTAGTCTTTCAGTCCATGAACATAGCATAACTATTTATTTAGGTCTTTGATTTCTTTCATCAATGTCTTATAGTGTTTAACATATAGATCCTGAACATGTTTTGTTAAATTTATATCTAAGTGTTTTCTTTTTTTTATTGTGAATGATATTTTTAAAATTTTCATCTCTAATTGCACATTGCTTGTACATAGAAATATGATTCCTTTTTGTATGCTGCCCTTGTATCCTGAGACCTTGCTAAACTCACTTTTTATTTCTAGGATTTTATAGATTCCTTGGGATTTTCTAAGTAGACAGTCACGTCATCTGTGAACAGGAGAAATTTTCTAATATCCTTTGAGACTTTCTCTTTTATTTCTCCCTTTTCTTTTCGCTCCCTCTGGTTTTGTGTTCCTCTGTTTCCCCAGTATTTGATTAAAGTTTATGTATTGTGATTTTTGCTATATCTGTATGCCTTTTATTTCTTTTCTCTGCCCTGTTGCACTGACTAGGAGTTCCAATATAATATTGACTAAGAGCGGTGATAATGGACTTCCTTGCCTTTTTCCTGATCTTAGGTGGAAAGAATTCAGTCTTTCATGTTAAGAGTAGTGCTAGCTATAGTTCTTTTTATTTTGATACATGCTCTTCATCAGATCTAAGAAGTTCCTTTTTATTCCTATTTTGCTGAAAGTTATTATCATGAATGGATGTTGAATTTTGTCAAATGCTTTTTCTGCATCAATGAATATGATCAAGTGGTTTTTCTTCTTTTAGACAGTAAATATGGTAGATTGCATTGATTGATTTTCTCATGTTGAATCAGTCTTGCAGTCCCAGGATAAATACCACTTGATCATGGTATATACTTTTTAAAATACATTGTTAGTTTCAATTTGATAATATTTTGTTGAGGATTTTTATGTCTAAGTTCATGAGAGATATTGGTCTGTAGCTTTCTTCAACTGTCCATCTGATTTTGGTAGAAGAGTAATGTTGACCTCACAATATAAGATGGGAAGTATTCATTCCTCTTATACTTTCTAGAAGAGATTGTATAGTATTAGTGTTAGTTCTTCACCCTGAAAACTATTTTTTTGATGGATATATTATTTTGGGTTGACACTTCTTTCAGCATGTTATTAATAAAAATGTTGTATATTTCTTTATGCCCTCTTTGGTTTCTGATGAGAAATGCATAGTTATTTGAATTGTTTTTACCCTATCTGTAATATGTCATTTTTATTTTTCTGTTTCTAAGGTATTTTCTTTGTTTTTATTTTTAGCAGTTTGTATATAATATGTCTGGGCATTGATTCCTGTGGGTTTATTCTGTCTAGGGTTTGCTGAGGTTCTTGAATCTTCAGATTCATGACTTTTGCTAAATCTGGAATGTTCTAAGCTATTATATCTTCACATTTTTTCTACATCACACCCTTTCTGTAATTCTAAAGACACAAATGTTAGATCTTTTGTTATTATCCTACAGGTCCTTGTGGCTCTCTTGATTATTTCTTAATTTTTCCTCTCTTGTGTTTAGGTTGGATAATTTCTATTGATGTATTTTCAAATTTGCTGACTCTTACATCTATATTCTGCTATTATGTCCATCCAATCACTTTTAAAATTCCAACTATTATATTTTTCAGTGACAAAATTTCAATTTGGTTCCTCTTTCACTTCTTTGCTGAGACTTTTATCTTTACATTCATTTCAAGATTATTTGTATCTACTTGTTGGAGAATTTTTATAATAGTTGCTTTAAAGTCTATTTCAAGTCTATTTCAGATAATTCTAATATCCGTGCCATCTCAGCATTGGTGTCTACTAATTGCCTTTTCCCACTCAAGTTGAGAATTTCATGGTTCTTCTAGTGCTGAATAATTTTGGGTTGTATCCTGGACATTTTGAATATTATGTTATGAGACCTTGCATCTTGTTTTAATCCCATGGGAGAATATTAATATTTTTTATTTTAGCTTGTAATTGACATGATTAGGTTTAGATCACAAGTTCCAACCTGCCTTTTGTGGATCATGGCTCCAAAGTCAATTCAGTTTTCAAAACTTTTGCAGTGCTATTCATATTTGTCCCATGTGTGTTTTATCCAGTGGTGCTAGTCTAGGACCAGGGTGGTAATCTGCCTCTTAGTTCAATTATCACTGTATTTGGTATGCTGTTTAAGATCAGATCTACATGTGGATTGGGGTGAACCAAGGAGTTCATAAACAACTTTATGGGTTGTTTTTCTAAACTCCTCCCTCTTCACCATCTCCCTGGTACTTTGAAGTTCCTTGGAGTTCCCCTTTTGATCCACTGGCTATAAATCTGGATCTTTATTTACTCCTCTCTGCCATGCACTTCTTGCAACTTCGCCCGTGTCTTGGGCCAAGAAGCAGGGAGAGAGAGAGAGAGAGAGAGAGAGAGAGAGAGAGAGAGAGAGAGAGAGAGAGAAAAGTATATATACAACATTGGGAGTTTGCCCTCACTGTCTTGGGACCACAGCTACCCCAGAGAGGAAGGTTCTCCCTTCCCTCAGCATTTTTGGGTGGTTGAGTATACCACTTCCTCCATTGTCACTATTGACTCAGCTACCACAGTGGGATTGCTCATTGGCTAAGATATGGCAGAATAGAGAAAAGAAAAAAAAAAAAAGAAAAATGGCACATTTCTCCTACTTTCTCTGAACATCAGGATACCCATTTCCCAATTTTCCTGGAGCTGTCTCTGTCCATGTTGACATCCTCTTCTGGGTTTTGGGCTGTCTTGAGTTTAGTCTAGTGGAGACTGGAGGAAAAACGGTAAATTCACTGCCAGTTCAGTTTTACTTTAAGTTCTGGTGTTTACCCTCAGTTTACCTGGTACAATTTACTTTTCAGAGCCCTCAAATATCTGCTGTATGCATTCTGTTCAGGTTTTATAGCTGCATTCAGTGGGAGATAGTGCGTTGAATGTGATTATTCTATGTTAACTGGAATCAGAACCCCTACATTGTATAGGTTAGTTTTTACAGATAAATATGTATAGATAACACAGTGTTTTCTTTGGTGTATATTTGTAAGTAACAGTTGAGACTAGTCTTTTCAAGTCTACCCAAGGCAACTACTTTATATAATAAATACTCTTCTGGTTATCTACTGCTGTAGAAGAAATCACGTTCAAATCCAGTAGCTTAAAATAACATCAATCATTTTATTATGTCACCATTGTAGGCATTTATTAGGCTCAGCTAGGTGGTACTTGCTTGGGCCCTCTCATATGTTTACAGTAAGATGGTGGCTGGGAATGAAATAATTTGAAGGCTTATTCATTTGCATGTGTGGCATTTGGGCTGGGAACACTCAAAAGTTGGGGCTCCTATGGCATCTGCCTCTATTGCTACATGTTCTCTCTGCATGGTTTCTTCAGCATGGCACTTCAAGATAGCTAGATTTCTTAAATACACCCAGGGCTCCAAAGTGAGTGGAGGAGTTGGGGGAGAGAGAGAGAGAGAGAGAGAAGCTAGATTGCCTTTTATGACCTAGCCTCACAAGTCACATATTCTGTTCTTTGAGGCAGTCTCAAAGGTCCACCAAAGTTCAAGGCGAGGAAACATAGATGCCCTCTTTTGATGAGGGATGGTAAGGCTCTGGGATTGGAAATATGGTTGTGGCCATTTTTGGAAAATGCAATCTGTCACAAGTACTAAGAAGTCTGTACTTTCAATGTAGCTCCTGGGTTGCCTTCAGTGTGAACTACAGCCAAAAGTTCTGCTCTTGGCTACTGGGAACCCAAGAGGGCATACTATTATGACCAATATGGTTAGTTTTCAGCAAAAAATGGATTTTCATGAGTCTCCAGAAATTAGATCAAGTTTTCCTGTTGTTGTATAACCTTCTCTGTGACCATCCAACTTTTTAGTATTTGCAATTTCATTGGGAAACTGCATGGAGCTTCAACGTATATGGGTGCTTGCAGGGCCTAGAGGAGTAGGGAAAAATGCTAGCTATAATCTAGATGAAGAGATTTCCCTGCTGTAAATGAAGGCACTAAGCAGGCCTGGCAGAGTGTTCACCCACAGGGGAAACCAAGAAGACTGCAGTGCTCCAAAGAGCCTTCCTATCCAATGCCATCTCTACCTTATTACTCCTTTTGGTTAAGCATTGCCTTTTTCAATGAATCGTCTTAAAAATGCAAATTCCTCTGGGAGAGAAAACATGGACAGTTGGTAGGGATTTCAGAGAGGTTCAGTAAACACATGAGCACAGTGCTAAACAGTGGGAATTCAGTGATTCGTTTGATCTCTTTTCTTCTTTGACCAGAGGAACAAGGTGGATTGAAAATTCTAGCTCCTGAGGATTTGTTCCAAGAGGCTTCCACTTCATAATTTTGTTCAGAGCTGGGCTTGGTCCTAAAATTCATCCAAAGACCCCCCCAGGCTACCAGGAGGGCAACATAAAAGGGTCATCAGGGTAATCTCCCTGACAACCTTAGGACCGGCTGCTGCTCATCTACCAGGAATGGCAAATATTCAGTTCCTTCTGGTTCAACCCTCTTCCCCAAGGGAGTTACTATCACAATTTAGAATAAGAAGTCAGTCTATTTCCCAAGTGATGAAATAGATATTTTAGTGTCCTTCTCCGATTCCAACCCCTTATTGGTCTTCACATTGAAGCAGATTCTGGGGAGTCCCGAGAGCTGGCAGGCAACCTGAGAGATGAGGAAAGAGAGGTGTAGGGGTTAACGTGGCTTCGCGGCTCCTTGACTCCCTCAGAGTCCCTCCTTTACTGGCCACGGGGCGGCTACACACTGGCCTGAGATTAAACACTTGGCAGTGGCGCCAGAGACAGGACTCGAGACCGCACAGCGAGCGAATCCAAGCTGATGCTCCTGCCAGACGCGGGCGACCTCTGGTGTCCCATTTAGGAAGCGCGGCGTCCAAGAACTGCTCCGCGATCCCAGACGGCCTGGCCAGGTGCGCAAGGAAGAGGCCAGGAGTGCAGAGAGGCCAGGGGCCAGCGGCTGGCCTGTGGGTCCGAGGGCGACCGCTGGCCCCACCTCGGTGGCCCAGTCGGTGCGCCGTTCGGCTCGGCTGGGGGACGAACAGGTGCGCGGGCGGGGGGCGGCGCCTGGGGATCCTGCGCACTGCGCGCGCCCCTCCCCCGCACGCGGCTCCCTGCGCAGCCCGGGCTCCGGCGCCGGCAGGAGGAGGAGCTGCGGCTGCCGCGGCCACTCGGGCAGGTCGGCGGTGCCACCAGAACCTGTCGACGGCGCGGACTGCTGGTGCCTGCGCGGACGAGGCGCAGGCGGCCCCGGGGCCATGGAGCTTGGCGACGCGGCGCTCCCCGGCCCTGGGCGGGCTGTCCCGGCGCTGCCGCCACGGCTGCTGCTGCCACCGCTGCTGCTGCTGCTGCTGGGTCGGGGGCTGCGAGCCGCCGCCGCGGCCTCCTCCTCTGGGGCGGCGGCCGAGGACAGCAGCGCCATGGAGGAGCTCGCCACTGAGAAGGAGGCGGAGGAGAGCCACCGGCAAGACAGCGTGAGCCTGCTCACCTTCATCCTGCTGCTCACACTCACCATCCTCACCATCTGGCTCTTCAAGCACCGCCGGGTGCGTTTCCTGCACGAGACCGGGCTGGCCATGATCTACGGTGAGCACCCCTGTCCGCACCCACTGCCCCCCACACCCCTCGGGCGGACGGCCGTTGCGCTCCTAGTGGCGTCCTGCTCCCGCTTCACTTGCTAGCGTGTTCCTTTTACGTTTCCCACTGCGATGGTGTTGGTTCCCAAGGTCAACTGTCTGCATTTTCTGGCTTGCTACTACCGTTAAAAAGAATTCCACCGCAGACATTTCTTCACCAGGAACCCAGGAAAATGAAAGGCACAAGGGTGGCCCCGTTCTGTCCGCCCCGTTCTGTCTCGCTCTTCTCATACACACCCCCACCCCCGTCCCAGTTCAGCTTGACAGGGTGTGTGTGCAGGGACTGGAGGTGGGTGACTTCCCAGAGGGCCGGATCACCCCCTGGGACAGGCCACAGCTGGGGATGAGGACAAGGGCTGGAATTGTCTCGGCTTAGGTATGGGCTGCCGGGTCCTCTTGGATGCCATATCCAGGGTCAGCCTGGTTGGGGGTCCACTTCCGAGGTCTGTGTTCCCAGGTCTCTTGTTGATAAAGTCAGAGCATGAAGTGCTGTGAAAGGTGAACAGTGACCCAGGACCCAGAGTGGTGGCATCACGGTGTCAGGCCTAGATGGGGAGACAGGCACGCCTCCTGCTCTTATGTCCCAAGTGGGAAGTTATACACAATTACTTGTTTTCTCAAGCGAAGAGGAGCTTTTGTATTCCTAAGATGGTTAACATGGAGTGACTTTGAGACACATTTGAGTATAGGAAAAGGAAAAGTAGTGGTCTTAATTCTGTAGTCAGCCATCTTTTGTTAAGGGTGGGCTGATGCCACCATCCTTTTTTGGATTTAATGGTACACAGTGTATTACATGCACAGTGGTCAGTACAAATCTCCTGTTACTACGTGGATGTCAGCCACAATCTGAATTATCCCTCTTCCTCTTCTATGGCCTCTGCCTTCCCCCTCCCCCTAAACTGGAGCCAAGTATTCTCTTTCTTTTTGAATTTAATTCAGTGGTGTTAAAGCTCACGTTGGCATCCTCATGTGAAATAGGTAAGCCCACTTCATGACTTCCCAATAGGGAACATTTTGCATTAGCACTTACACTGGAGGGATCTCTCCACTCAATTTCCATCCAGAATTCCCTGATAGAGAACGGAAAGCAGAAACCTTAATCTTTAATGTGAAAATTACGCTTGGTCCTAGGCCTTGCTTCACATGGTTCTTGATTAGTTGTTGACAGCCGGGGCTCATGGCCACCACGCCCTCTCATGCAAACTGGGCAAGGGGCAAGCGCTGTCAAGAGCCCTTCAGTTTTGAAGAAGTAGTGGCCTAAGCAGATCTTGAATTTAAACAGGACCAGGTGTAGAACTGGGTTTGGTTATTGCAAATCATAGATCTCAACACAGACTTGGCCTCCATACCTGACTGTTCTTGACCTCTGGTTTGTGTCAGTTGGTGACAAATGACTGATGCCAGGCCTGCAGGTAAGCTGAGAGGTTTCCTGAGCAGATAGTGGGGAACTGAAACATGTGGTCATTTCAGGTGATTGAACCATGATGCAAATGAAGATTACCTTTATATGTGCATAGATAGCCATGAAAATATTTTTATTTAATGGGCCCTAGATCCAATTCCTTAAAGGACAATGTGAAATAGGAGGTAGATTTGACAGACTCATAAATACATGCTCAAGGGATGGAAAATGGGATTTAAAAATATATTTTCTGCAGAGTACTCCATGTTCTTAGGAACTCAATCACCTTTATTTTAAGGATTAAAAACAACAGTGGAATTTTCCTTTACTGATATGTACTTTTAAAACTCACTTCAATCTTTCAGTTGTTTGGGCTGTGTTACAGGGTACTGTCGTATTTTGTGAACAATCATGCTACAAATCTGGTTTAATTGATGATTGTTCAGAAAAGGTAGCAGCATCTCATAGCATTCCTGTGTAATTTTGCTCTGTATCCTTGCGTTTTATTGTTACTTTTAAATGCATAAAGAAATTTTGTCAATATGTGATGTCTTAGGTTATGCCAAATATTAATATTTTGATGTGGATTGTCTGTAATCATGAGAAAACATTTTCTCTCAGGGACATTTGGTCTTCTGTTTTAAGGCCCTCCAAATCTGAATTCTAATGTCATTTGGTTAGCTAATTATTCATTATATACTGAATACTATTGCGATGGGGATTCTGATAAAAAAAATTTAGTTTGAAAATCTTTTAAAAATTGTCCACGATATTTTGATATACCTAGTGAAATGATGACTACAGTCAAACAAATCTTTGAACACTTAAGTGAATGCAGTCCAGATTTTTCAGGACTGCTCTTTTTCAATATTAAATAATAAGGAATCAGATTTTATTTCTTGATATCAATAGAAGAAGTGAGTAATTGTCCTCTTGGCTCTGAGTAATAAAGGACAAAAAGACCTAAGGAAACATTTGTGAAGTATCTGCTATGTGCTGGGGGCCCAACTTAATTTCTGGAGGCAAACAATATAACTTTAAAATGTTGGTAAATTGTTATGCATGGAAGAGTTCAACTGTGAATTTTAAAATCCCTTATTTTGAAATTTTTTTTTAAATCTAATGTCTTGCCACCTTTTTACATTTAAGTGACACTTTAATCTGAGAGGAACATTTAAAAAAAATATATATATATATATGCTGCTATAGTCATAAAATATCTCTGAAAGGACATGCCGTAGATTAGTATCACTGGTTTCCTTGGGGGAGAGGAGATGGCTGTGAAATAGGAGAGGGAGGGAGGGATCACTGTATTCCCTTTATGCTTTTTGATTTTTGAAGTATGGAAGTGGAGTCACCTGAGAGTGTGCCCATGCCTCTGTTCTGTGTCTCTTGTGATGGCATTTTAAGGTGCTTCTCAAATCACTCAATTTGACACCTACTTCTCCCTATTTGAATCACATTATGTTATCAATTTTTTATACCTTTCAATTACTGACTATACTGAACTTCTGGAGCCCTGGGTCTGGGATGCAGACAACACAGGGAAAGGAGAAGAGGTTTTCCTGCCTCTCCCTCTTTCCTTCCTCCTTTTTATGCTATTATCCCCAGAGAGAAGTGGATGTAGATCCCATAGTAAGTGCTTGCTTGGGTGCAAAGGACCTAAGGACAATAAGAGAGCTAGTGAGAATGCTTAACATTTAAAGAAAAAGGAACTCCTCCACCCACCAAGGGACAGTTATAAACACTCCTCCCTGACAGAAGGCCACGGCAGCTACAAAGGAAAGTGCCCAGAGACCTTACTCCTTAGGGAGGTTGAAAGCAGCCCCCAGACCCTGCCATGGGAGCTGCAGGATGGTGGGGGCAAGGCACTTGCCTGCCACCAGTCTAACCTGTTTTGTTAGACCAGGGAGTTCCCAGCTGTCTGGCTCTGTTATGTGAGTAAGTGACATCCTGAAGTTACTGGGCCCTGCATGTCTGTGCAGCAGAAATAGAAAGTGTTTGGGGCAGGGAAAGGTGGTGTAAACAGATCGTGCCAGTTAATTGTGGTCTCTCTCAGAGTACAGTAGTTCCACTTCCCCTATAATGTTTTTGTGACAACTGATACGGGTCCAAAACATCTGACTGTGCCATGCTAGCCCACCACCTGCTTTTTGCTTCCTCCTCGCCTATCAATTTTCAAGGACATGTTGACCAACCCCTGTAGGTTCTGGGGATTGTGGGCTCTTTGTTGCTCTGTTGGAGCTAGGTAGCTAAGCATAGCCTGAGAGTGGGCTTGTAGGCAAAGTCTCAAAAGGGAAAATATGGCTCAAATGGAACTAACATTTGAGCCTGTGAGCAAATATTTTGGAACCATCTCCTTCCTGGTTAATCAGGAGTCCCCCCCCCCTTTTTTTAAGAGCTCCTCACTTTGGCCCCAGTTTGGGATGGCTCCGTATGGTCTCGCTTTGGTACCATATACCCCTGGGTTTAAATGCTGATCCTGTTCCTTATAGCTGTATAACATTGGATAAACTCTCTGATCCTTTGTTTTCTCTTTTGGAAAATGGAGATTATGTTACCTCACAGGATTATTGTATTATTGAGATATTCTAAAGGGTCAAATGTAGTGTCTGGCACTTAAGAACTTGGTAAATATTAGTTCCCATTCTCACTTTAGACTTTGTGATTCTTTGGCAAGCTTTGCTACTTGAGGTTTGTTCAGTAGTGGCCTGCTAAATTTTTAAAATGCATTAGGACATAGTGGGAGTGAGGAGAATTGTATATTTTTGGTGGGATATGTGTTAATATCTAGAAAAAAAATTACAATGCACCTACCCTGTCCTTTTATCCAGCATTTTTAATTCTTGGACTTTAGCCTTCAGAAATACTTGCATTAGCATGTTACATTATGTAGACAGCAATATTTGTTGTATTGGAAATAAGTTGCAATACTCATCAGAGGGGACTGGTTAAATGATAGCACATTCCTATTAAGGAATACTATGTAGCTAATGAAGTGTTTTGAGATGTCCTTTCAAGGCAGCTGTCCACACATAGTGTTGTGGAAAAAGCAAGGCACGGAACATTATGTATAGTATTATCTTATACTTTGAATAATTTTATACTGTATGTACATAAACATGGTGTATATACATTTATGTATGACATATGCTTTTCTGGAAGGATACAAAAATTTAACAATGATTATCTTTTGGGAGTGGTTCCAGTTGTTGGGAGAGAGAGAGGGGAGATGATACTTTTCTCTTTATATTCTTCTGAGTGGTATGAATTTTTGACACTGACACATTATTTTAGCAATTTAAACATTGTTTAAACACAAAGCAAATAAGCTATGTAGCAAAAAATGCATTAGAAATACAAGATTGTAGTTATGTCATTAGGTAGCATTTTCCTTGGATTGTTAAAATAATCTTTTTAAAGCAGTCTCTGGGCACAAAGAATACTTTTACTTATTATTTGAAAGTTATAAATGGAAGTAAAATGTTTGTATCTTAAAAATTAGAAAAATGACATTTTCTGAAAGCATTTCTTAGAACTTTTAGAAGTTAATCTTTTTGGAATGATGTAATTAGAAAATTACCGTTTTTCAACCCCTAATTATGATTGATTTAGACAAAGATTTTCAATGAATTCCAGAATCATAGATGAAAGGCTATTAGGGAACATGGTACTTAGTATCACCCTATAGATTACTTGCCAGTTACAAAGAAGCAAAGCTACCTTTACAGTGAGGAGGTCTGGCAGTCACTGTCTTAAAACTAAGTCATCAAATTTTTCTTGCTCATTGTGGGACTATCTGGTATCATATTCCTCCTGATGTGATAGAATAGGAAGCATACACCTTTACCTATGTAGTATTTTCCTCTTATGTGTTTAATCTGAATCTAATTAAGGATTTAGACACATCTTCCAGTTTACAGGACATACAAGGGATAAAGAAGTTATAAAACACCATGAGAAAACAATCAGGTACACCCAGCATATGGGACAATCTTTAAGACAATTGCCCTGATCTCTTAAAAAAGTTAATGTCAGGAGAAACAAAAAGACAGGGTGAGTGTTCTAGGTTAAGGGAGACCAAAGAGACATGACTAAATGTAGCACAGGAAACTTGATTGGCTCATGATTCATGGAAATGAACTATAAAAGATGTTTTGAGGACAATTAGGTATATTTGAGTATAGCCTGGATATTAGATGATATTAGAGAATTAATGATTTTTTTCTGAGGTGTGATAATTGAGGTTATATGTGAGAATGTCTTCATTCTTTGGAGATGGAGGCTGAAGTAGTAAGGGCTGAAGTGTATGAGTTCTAATGTATGCAACTTACTTTCAGAAAGTGTTGTCAAAAAATACACATACCACATATACAAGGAAAACAAATGTGGAAACATTCTTGCAATTGTTAAATCAGGGGAGTGGCGAAAGGGTATGCTTTATACCAGTGGTCTCCAACCTTTCTGGCACCAAGGACCAGTTTCATGGAAGACAATTTTTCCAGGGATGTTGGTGGAGGGAGGTGGAGCTCAGGCAGTGATGCCAGTGATGGGGAGATGGGGGATGCGGAGTGGCTGTAAGTACAGATAAAGCTTCCCTCACTTGCCTGCAGCTCACCTCTTGCTGTGTGCTCCCCTCCCCACTTCCTAAGTTTCATGGAAGACAATTTTTCCACAGATGGGGGATGGGGGGTGGGGCAGTGGAGCTCTGCCGCCTGGCCCCTAACAGGCCATGGACTGGTACCAGTCCGCGGCCCGGGGGTTGGGGAACGCAGCTTTATACTCTTCTTTCAACTTTTCGTATGTTTTGAAATTGTCATTAAAATAGAAGATTGGAAAAGAAGTTAACCCCCCTGTTAACTTGTTAGCTGGTAACCTGTTAACCTCACTGTCTGGAAAGTTATGCAGGTGAGGCTGTATATATCTTGTCTGTTACTCTCACTAAACTCTTTCTGGCACTGATTAACACTCTGAGATTAGTCTGCCTGAGATGATGTTACACTTACATGACTTCAGAACCAGTAACTTCTTTTTAATTTCATTTTTTGTTTGATTTTTAAGTTCATGTGTCTTTTTAAAAACATGCCTCTGTTTAATTTGCAAGAGAATATATGTTAGGAGAATGTTCTCTTTTAGTTAATGCATGCTACTTGGCTTTTAATCAGTGTGGATATTTATATTAGGGTAATGCTAGATGTTAAAACAAACTAGCCCAAATTTCAGTGACTTAACATAAGAGAAGTTCATATTTCACTCATATAATGGGCCAGTGCAAGGGACTGGCAGGTGGCTCTCCATGTTGTGATTCAGGGACCAGATGCTTTCTATCCTGTGGCTTCCCCATTCCTTATGGCCTTGGAATCCTCCCCCTCCAGCTGATGAATGAGGAAAGGAAAAGAGGATCATATGGGGAAGACTTATGTGCTAAGCTTGGAAATGTTACACATCACTTTACCCACTTCTGTTGAACAGAACTTGGTCACAAGGCCACTTCTAACTGGAAGGGAACCAGGGAAATGTAGTCTGGTTGGAGAAAGAGGAACAAGTTTGGAAAGCAGCTAGCTAGCCAATCTCTGCTGTGGTATTTAATGAGTGCTTTGTTATACATAATCCAGAAAAGAGAAGTAGTATTGATAGAGTGTGTGTGTGTGTGTGTGTATGTGTGTGTGTTTAGTATGTGTTGGTTGTTGATAAAATAAATTTTGTATTTTAAGTAATCTAGTTGGAAGAGAGTATTCATCTTGAGTTTATGAAGTTGTTTTCATGGACCTATTTAACAGTGTTACTCGAAGTGTGGCCCCGAGACTAGCAGCATTGGCATCACCTGAGAGCTTGTTGGAAATGGCAGGTCTTGCCCCAGACTTACTTAGAATGTCTGGGTGTAGGGCCGAGAAATCTGTTTTAACACGTTATCAGGGTTTTGTTTGTTTGCATGCTGAAGCTTAAGACTTCTGGTATAGAATATTTAAATTTATTTTAAAAAATGGCCTATCTCTTGGAGCAGTATTAGGTTTATAGCAAAATCGAGCAGATGGTGCAGAGATTTCCCATATATTCCCTACCCCCCCACATACATACCCCCTGCCTCATTGTCAACATTCCGCCCCGGAGTGGTACATTTGTTACAATTGATGAACCTACATTTACATATCATCATCAGCCAAAATCCATAGTTTGCGTTAGAGTTTATTCTTGGTACATTCTATAGGTTTGGACAAATGTATGATGACATGTTTCCACCATTATAGTATCATGCAGAGTAGTGTGCTCTAAAAGTCCTCTGTGCTCTCTGTCTATTCATCCCTTCCTCCCCTGTAACCCTTGGCAACCACTAATCTTTTTACTGTCCCCATAGTTTTACCTTTTCTACAGTGTCATATAGTTGGAATCATACAATGTGTAGCCTTTTCAGATTGGCTTCTTTCACTTAGTAATATCCATTTAAACTTTCTCCCTGTCTTTTATTGGCTTGATGATGACTCATTTCTTTTTAGTGCTGAGTAGTATCCCACTGTCTGAATGTACCACAATTTACACTCACTCACTGAAGGACATCTTGTTTGCTTCCAAGTTTTGACAATTATGAATAAGAATATTTAAGTTTTCACCCTTCAAATACATTCACTATGTTGTTTGTAAGAAGATAATAGTAGAAAAAACAGCAATTGTTTATTGAGCACCTACTAGAATAGCCAGGTACTTTGCTAAGTCCTTTGCATACTTTAAGCCATTTAACCTTCACATCAAATGTATGAAGACCATAATATTGATCCCATTTTGCCAGGTGAAGAAATTGAAACTTAGGTCAAGTACCTTCTTTGTTCAAGGTCATGTGCTTGAAATTGGAAAATTGGATGAGATCAATATGGCTTAGGATGTATTTGGCCAGGCTAGAGCAGAACCTAAATCCTGCCCTATTACCTGTTTCTAGGAGGTCTCTGAGGAAAATCTATGCCCAGAGTATAAAACAAAAGAAAGTGATCCTTTTATGTTACTTGGAGTTTTGGCCCCAGATTCCAGTGTAGATCTGTGAGGAGTGAGGCTAGCCAATGAGGAAGACTCAATTTTCCTATGCTAAATCAGCTTGGGGGCCTTGAATCCAAGTGGGAGCAAGATGTCTGCTTATTTTCATCCAAAGGTCACACTCCAGGTGTTGCTGTATTAACCTGACAGAAGGCTACTGGTGTCTTAGGGGGAAAACATGAAGATATGTTCAGAGTGGCTGCACCAGACCTTCTCAAGTGGGAGTAGTTGCTTAAAAATGTTTCTCATCTTTAGACCTCACTATCACAGAGGCGGCGAGGCAGATAGATCTGTGGAGCTCTCATGTCTGTCTACTCTATGCTAGTTGTGACAGGTATATCAGACTAGCCAGAATTTTCAAAATGCATTAGAATGTAAGCCCAGGGCAGGCAGGGATATCTTTTGTTTGCTGCTGCCCCCCCACCCCCGCCCCAGATCCTAGAACAGTGCCTGACACATAGTGGGTGCTCCAGAAATATTTGCTTAATGTCTTATATTTATTTTGTCTATCAAAAAATAAGATGCTATAACACTACTTAGTATTAAAGGTCCTTCCTTCAAGTTCTTGTGCCTCAGATTCACACTGACAGTGGAGTTTCTGAGAAGGAAACCTTTGTGTGAAAACATTTGCCTGAATTGCAGCAGACTGTTTAAGGAAAGCAAATGAAGGAATAGGTGAGTATATAAATATGCATGTTTGCAGAAAATTATGTGTTTGGCTAATAAGCCACATGGTGGTTACTGATTGATTGAGTGACTCATTGAGACAGGGTCTTGCTCTGTCACCCAGGCTAGAGTGCAGTGTTTATTTTTTTCCTTTTGATGAAATATATATATATAACATAAAATTTGCCATTTTAACAATTTTTAACTGTGTCATTTGGTAGCATTTATAATATTCACAAAGTTGTATGATTATCTCCATTATTTCTGAAATTTTTTCATTGCTCCAAACAGAAACTCTGTACCCATTAAGCAGTAACTTCCCCTTCCTACCTCCCCCCAGCCCCTCATTGATAGTCTCTAATCTATTTTCTGACTGTATAAATTTGCCCATTAGAGATATTTCATATAAATGGATTCATATAATATTTATCCTTTTGTATCTGGCTTATTTCACTTAGCATAATGTTTTCAAGGTTAATCCATGTTGTATAGCATGTATATGAACTTCATTCCTTTTCAATGGCTGAATAATATTCCATTGTATGTACATACCACATTTTGTTTATCTGTTCATCAGTTAATGGATACTTGCGTTATTTTTGTCTTTTGGCTATTGATAATAATGCTGTTATGAACATTCATACGCAAGTATCTGTTTGAGTCCTTGTTTTCATTTCTTTTGCATGTATACCTAGAAGTGAAATTGCTGGGTCATATGGTAATTCTATGTTTGACTTTTTGAGGAACCACCAAACTGTTTTCTATAGAAGCTGCACCATTTTGTATTCCTATCACAATGCACAAGGGTTCCAATTTATCCAGATCCTCTCCAACACTTGTTCTTTTCCATTAAAAAAAAAATCATAGCCACCCTATTAAGTGTGAAGTGGTATCTCATTGTGGCTTTAATTTGTATTTCCCTGATGGCTAATAATATTGAGCATCCTTTCATGTGCTTATTGGCCATTTGTATATTTTATTTGGAAAAAGGTCTATTCAAGTTCTTAGCCCATTTTTCCCCCACCACTATACTAACGAGGAGTCTTTGCCCGTTTGGAAATTAGATTTTGTTGTTGTTGACTTGAAGGAGTTTTTTATATATTCTGAATATTAATCCTTTATCAGATATGTGATTTACAAGTACAGATGGTGACTTATGATGGGGTTATATCATGATAAACCCATCATAAGTTGAAAATGTTGTAAGTCTAAAACCCATTTAATACACCTAGCCTACTGAACATCAGAGCTTAGCCAAACCTACCTTAAATGTGCTTGGAACACTTACATTAGCCTACAATTGGGCACAATCATCTAACACAAAGCCTATTTTATAATAAAATGTTGACAATCTCCTGTAATTTAGTGAATACTGTACATTATTACATCAACATTTCGATGGTTTTGCACCATCATAAAGTTGAAAAATTTTAAGTCAAACATCGTAAGTCGATGGGAACCATCTGTATTTGCTCCCATTCTGTGGGTTGCCTTTCTACTCTGTTAATAGTGTCCTTTAATGCACAATCCCATCTGCAGGGTAAAACACATCCTAAAACTCAATTGAGTTTCAGTAGTATACAAATACTCTGCTTGTACGCATCTCTACCCCTCTCCCCTTATATTGTTGTCAAAGATTATGTATTTAACATTATGTGCCCATTAACATAGATTTATAATTATTGATTTTTGCATTTGCCTTTTTAATCATATAGGAAAAAAAGAGGAATTACCCCAAATTTTTATATCTACCTGTGTTTTTTTAAACCAATGTTCTTTATTTCTTTTCAAAAAGAATTATTTCATGTTACTTTATTTTTTAAAACAATTTAATTATTGATGCATAATAGATGTACATAGATATACATGCATAATAGACATACATAGTTTTGGGGTCCATGTAATACTTTAGTATACTCATATAATTTATAAAGATTGAATCAGCATACATGGGATATCCATCACCTTGAATATTTGTCTTTTCTACAAATTATTCTCTTCAAGCTATTTTAAAATGTACAATATATTACTGTAAACTATAGTCACCCTACTGATCTGTTGAACACTAGGTCTTATTTCTTATATCAATTGTTATATTTGTGTCCACTAATCAACTTCTCTTCATCCCCCACTTCCCAGCCTACCCCACTACCCTTCCCAGCTTCTGGTAACCACCAATCTACTGTGTATCTGTATGAGATGCACTTTTTTAGCTCCCACATATGAGTGAGAACATGCGATATTTATCTTTCTGTGCCTGGCTTATTTCACTTAACATAATGACCTCAAGTTCCATCCATGTTGCTGTAAATAACAGGATTTAATTCTTTTTATGGCTGAATAATATTCCACTATGTGTATAAACCACATTTTATCCATTCATCTGTTGATGGGCACTTAGGTTTATTCCATGTCTTTACTCTTGTGAATAGTGCTGCAATAAACATGAAGTGCAGATATCTCTTCCATAATTTGATTTCTTTTCTTTTGGACATATACCCAGTAGTAGAATTACTAGATCATATTGTAATTCTATTTTTAGTTTTTGAGGAACCTCCATACTGTTCTCCATAGTGGCTGTATTAATTTACATTCCCATCAACAGTGTATGAGGGTTCCACTTTCTCCACATCCTTGCCAGCATCTGTTATTGCCTGTCTATTTGACAAAAGCCATTTTGACTGGGGTAAAATGATATCTCTCGTGGTTTTGATTTGCATTTCTCTGATAAGTAGTGATTTTGTGCATTTTTTGATATACCTGTTGCCCATTTATATGTGTACTTTTGAGAAATGTCTATTTAGATATTCTACCCATTTTTAAATTGGATTATTTTTTGTTCCTATTGAGTTGTTTGAGCTCCTTATATATTTTGGTTATTAATCCCTTGTCAGATGGATAGTTTGCAAATATTTGCTCCCTTTCCGTAGGTTGTCCCTTCACTTTGTCGATTATTTCCTTTGCTTTGCAGAAGCTTTTTAGCTTGATGTGATCCCATTTGTCTATTTTTGCTTTGGTTGTCTGTGCTTTTGAGGTCTTACATAAAAAATCTTTGCCCAGACCAATGTTCTGGAGCATTTTCCCAAAGTTTTCTTCTAGTAGTTTCATAGTTTCAGGTCTTGGATTTAAATCTTTAATCTATTTTGATGCAATTTTTGTATATGGTGAGAGATAGGAGTCTTGTTTCATTCTTCTGCATATAGTTATCCAGTTTTCCCAGAACCATTTATTGAAGACATTTTCCCTTCCCCGTTGTGTGTTCTTGGTGACTTTGTTGAAGATGAGTTGGCTGTAAGTGTGTGGATTTATATCTGGGTTCTCTATTCTGTTCCATTAGTCTATGTGTCTGTTTTTATGTCTGTGCCATGCTGTTGTGGTTACTATACCTTAATAGTAAATTTTGAAGTCAGGTAGTGTGCTGCCTCCAGCTGTGTTCTTTTTGCTCAAGATTGCTTTGCCTATCTGGACTCTTTCTCGATTCTGTATACATTTTAGGATTTTTTTTTTCTGTTTCTGTTTAGAATGTCATGGTATTTTGATAGGAATTACATTGAATCTGTAAATTTCTTTGGGTAGTATTATCATTTTAACAATATTAATTTTTCTAATCCATGAGAAAGCAATCTCTTTCCATTTTTTTTGTGGTCTCAATTTCTTTCACCAGCGTGTTATAGGTAATAGTTTTCCTGTTATAGTTCTTTCACTCCTTTGGTTAAATTTTCCTTTTAGAAGTTTGAAAATGTTCCACTCCCTCCTTGACTTTATGGTTTTGATTGAGAAGTCTGTTGCCCCAAAATTTGGAGCTCCTTTATATGTTATTTGCTCTTTTCTCTTGTTGCTTTTAGGATCCTCTCTTTGTTCTTGGATTTTGAGAGTTTGATTATTATATGCCTTGGGATAGTCTTATTTGGGTCAAAGCTCTTTGGCATTCTCTGACCTTCCTGTACCTGATATTTATATCTTTCTCAAGTTTTGGAAAGATTTCTGTTTATTATTTCTTTGAATATGCTTTCTACCCCTTGTTCTTGGTCAGCTTCCTCTTGAACACCGATAATTCTTAGATTCAGTCTTTTGAGGTAATTTTCTATATCTTGTAGGCAGTCTTTATTCCTTTTAATTCTTTTTTTCTTTTTTCTCCTCTGTTTGTATATTTGCAAATAGCCTGTCTTCAAGCTCACTGAATCTTTCCTTTGTTTGATCCATTCTACTGAGAGTCTCTAATGAATTTTTCAGTTCAGCAAAGGTACTTCCCAGTTCCAAGATTTCTGTTTGACATTTTAAAATTATTTAAATCTCTTGTTAAATTTCTCTGATAAATTTCTGAATTTATTTTCTGTATTATCTTGCAGATCACTGCATTTCCTTTAAATTTGATAGTTTTAATTCTTGGTCAGGGAGCTCATATATCTCCATCTCATTAGGGCCAGTTACTGGTTTCTTGCTTTGTCCATTTGGAGAGGTCATGGTTCTCTGTTTGCTGGTTGTTTCTTGTGGATGTACGTCTATGTCTTTGCATTGAAGGATGAATTATTTATTCCAGATTTCTCTGTCTGGCTTGTTTTGGTTTTTATTGGATATATTTGCTTGGAGATTCTTTATCTCTAGGTCTCTGCCTCCTTTTTGGCTGTAGGTGGTACCTTAAACTCAGGTTTGCCTTGACTCTGGTAAATGCTCAGTGTGCTACCCATCCTGAATAGCAGAGGTCCCAAAGGGGATATTCCAGTACTATGGGAAGGCTGGCTAGGAGTTTATGCCCAGAGGACCTATGGAGTTAACCTCCTACAGCATGGTGCTGCTGAACAGCTACCCTGATTTGGTGTCTCCTTTGGCCAGGTTACAGCATAGAGTTTCTAGGACTGGGGATGGTAGTTCTACCTCCCATCTTTGTGTTTGCCTATGCGCTGGGATGTTTTTCCCTTCTGGCACCTGTGATGCTTTCCATGGGTTAAGGCAGGGACAGGTCTCTCAGGGAATTCCGTATGGTAGGGAAACTGATTGTCCACCTTGATCTCACTTTTTCCAGTGTAGAAACTGAGTTTGGGGAAATTTTCCATGTTGCTGGGCAGAATGCGGGTAGGAGCATTACAGATGTGGAAGTCTAATTCTCTTACCATATACTTGGGAGTTTTTCACTTCTCTGTGATCCCAGGAACTGTCTCATCCTCATATTTGTATTCTAAAATATAGTTCATGATAGTGTGTGTCAGTGTGGTATATTTCTTTTTGGTTTTCTGTAAGATTGAACCCAGCTTGCCTCTATGTTGCTATTTTGGAACCAGAAATCCTTTGTTTCTTCATATGACTTTGAGTTTCATCATATGTCTTTGAGTTACTTTCATTTGAGCCTGAAGAAGTCCCCAAACATTTCTTGTTGGGCAGGTCTACTAGTAATGAACTCTCTTAGCTCTTATTTATCTGGGAATTTCTTAATTTTTCCTTCATTCTCAAAGGACAGTTTTGCCAGATTTAGAATTCTTGGTTGACAGGGGTTTTTCTTTTAGCACTTTAGATATGTCTTCCTACTTTCCTTCTGACCTCCAAGGTTTCTGCTGAGATATCAACTTTAATCTTATGGAAGGTCCCTTTTGTGAGACAAGTCACTTCTCTTTGCTGCTTTCAAGATTGTCTTTCATCAATATGATTATAATATGTTTCAATGTGGATCTCTTTGAGTTTATGTTGCTTGGACATTTTTGAACTTATTGGGTCTGTAGATTCACATACTTAATCAAATTCGTCAAGTTTCCAGCCATTATTTCTTCAAGTATTCTTTCTAACCTCTTCCTCTCTCCATCTGGAACTTTCATAATGTGTATGTTGGAGTACTTGATGTTGTCTCTCAGGTCCCTTAGGCTCTGTCTCTGTTTGCTTTTCTACATTCTTTTTCATTTCCACTGCTCAGACTCAATAATTGCAGTTGTCCTATCTTCAAATTTGCTAATTCTTTCTTCTGCCTGCTCAAATATCTTGTTGGGCCCCTTTAGTCAATTTTTCATTTAAGTTACTGTACTTTTTGGCTTCAGAATTCTAATGCTTCCTTTTAAAAATTTCTGTCTCTTTATTGATATTCTCATTATGTTCATACATGATTTTCCTGGTTTCCTTTATTTCTTTGTCCATGGCTTCCTTTAAATTCTTTAAGCATATTTAAGACAGTTTTCAAAAAAGTTTTCATCTAATATGTCCAGTTTCTCGGCCTCCTCAGGGGTGGTTTCTGTCATTTATTTTTCCTTTGAATGAACCATACTTTACATTCCAGGTAGCTACAGGTTTTTTTTTGTCTACCTTACAATGTTTTCAAGCAATGCATGTTGCTTTTCTGCCATGAGTGGACTCCATGTTAGGTGAAATGGAGATAAGCACCTTAAGTTATTCGTTTGGGTGGTCCCCAGACAGGTTAGAACATACAAACACAAAAAATTGCAAATGAGGTCTGTTCTGCTCTCTCTGGTACCGGGGACCAGGATCCCACACCGAGAATATGGGCTGCTGTTTTCAAGACCACCACTGAACTGGTGAGGGGATGTGACAAGGGCAAGTACAATACCACACAGCTTTACTACCATTTTAAAGTTGCCTTGTTCTTGATTTATCATTCACTTGGTTGCTATAAACCTTTCACTGTTTTCTAGAGTTCTGAAAACATTGATTCTGATAGGTTCTGCCTGTTTTTCAAAGTTTCTGTGGAGAGATAGGAATTTGGAGTTGCCTACTCTGCCCTTTTGCTAATACTCCTTACCACATGGTATTTTTTAAAAAATTAAGACTCTGTATGTTTTCTGAGACACTGCAGTGTTTGGGGAAGAACAGTGTCAAGCCTTGTGTTTTGTTAAACTTGTTTAACATGTTACTAAGAGAGTAAATGTCCTGGGGGTAGTCTTAAATTTTGTTGTAGGTTCTTATCACATGTTTTCCCTGAGAAGCTGGAAAGTGAGACATTTCTTCCAACTAGGGTGTAAGTTTAAGTTTATGCTAAAAAAATTGTCTCTTCTTACCTCTTCTCCATATCTGCCCCTAAAAATGTGTTTTAGATGAAGAAACATTTACCTCAAATTGTCTTGGGTTATTAAAAGGATTGATTCTTGGAGTACTTTCTGTTGAGTGTAGAAATAACTAGGTATAGCAGAGACTCCAGTTACCTCCTAATATCCATTCTCCCTTTCGTTGTTCTAATAGAACCATATTCTAGTTAGCTCAGTGTATTGCTGTGCAATGAGAAGACTACATTTCCTGGCCTCTCTTGCGACTGGGTATAGTTATGGGACCAAATTTTGGCCAAAGGTAGAAGGAGAAGTGTTGTGTAGGATTTGTGCAAAGTATCCTTAAAGGAAAGGAGCATGCCCTTCTTCTACCATGCCTTCTGTGTGCTTCCTGGAATGAGGAAGTAATTGCTAGAGCTACAGCAGCCATATTGGGTCAAGAGGTAACCTTGGGAATGTAGAACACTTTTAGCAGTGCAATAAGATAAATGTAGGTGAAGTCTCTGACAGTATAGAGCTGCCGTGCGACACTTGGACTGTATACTTCTGTATTCCTTGTAAATGAGAGAGAAATGGGTCTTTTGTGATTTGCTGCTGAACCTAAATATAACTTTTGTACCAGGCTCTGAGTTCCACTGGGAATGTGGGTATGATTCACAAGGCTGTTTTGAGGACATGATGCAGATGTTCATACCAACAGTGGATGTGGCACTGCTTGGGATTCTGGGGGAGGCCAAAGGTGGGCAGTACAGGTCCAGAGAAAGGATTTGAGGAAAATATTCCAATTTAAAGTTCCATTTACATTTGGTAACTGTTTTGGGCATCTGACAACCACCCACACATTCAGTGACTTGCTAGAGAGATTTGTGGGATTCAGAGACAGTTGTACTCACAGCTATGATTTATTACAGTGAGAGCATACACAGCATAATTAGTAGGGGAAAAAGACATAATGGGTAGACTCTGAAACAGAGTCTAGATGTGGGCTTCTAAAGTTCTCCATTAGGAGGTTGGGGTGGGGTTGTACAGTACAAGTTTCCTCCAGCAATTAAATGCAGCAACACATATACAATGTTTCTGTTTAGGGAAGCTTGCTTAAGACTCAGACTTTTTAATTGAAGGCTGATCAGGTACTCCTACTGAAATTTCTGACTCCCAGAAGGAAGCAGGTGTTTACCATAAGTCACATTTGTAACAACAATCTAGCCAGGCCAGTACAGCAGAATATTTAGTGTTCCAGACAAACAAAACAACTTTATCAATTAGTAGCAATAGCTCCTGGGAATTTGGCCTGTGAGATTCCCTATGCTACTAATTGATAAAGTTGTTTTGTTTGTCTGGAACACTGAATATGGCCCTCCTAGAGATAGCAGTATCAGCCCTGCTGTGTTAATTTTTTCCTGCAGAATAACTTATAGTGTGAACTTGCTATTAGTTTTCTGTGTTCTTGGGGATTCCTTAGTTTTACCTACACTTAAAAAAAAAACCTCACTACATTTTTAGGTTTATTAATTTTATTTTTTAAATTATCACAAGTAGAATGGATTTTTTTCTTTTGATATACAGCTTTATGATTTTAATATGTATATAGATATGTATAACCATCATCACAACCAAGATGAGACTAGTTCTGTCACTCAAAAAAACTCTCATGCTACCACCCCACTCAGAAAACTACTGATCTACTTTCCAGTACCATAGTTTTGTCTTTTTGAGTGTCATAAATGGAATCATATAATATATAACATTTTGGGATTAGCTTTTTCACTCAAAGTAATGCCTTTGAGATTCACCCTTGTTGTTACATGCGTCTATAATTAGGTCATTTTTATTGATGAGTGGGATTCCATTTTATGGATGTACCACAATTTGTTTATCCATTTGCCAGGTGAAGGACATTAGAATTGTTTCCAGTTTGGAGTGATTATGAGTAGAGCTGCTATAAACATTACTGTACAGGTTTTTATATGAATGTAAGTTTTCATTTTTTCTGTGGTAAATACCCAGAACTGGGATTGCTGGGTCATAGGGTAAGCATATGTTTAACTTTATACGAAAATTACGAAAGTGTTTGCTAGAGCAACTGTACATTCCAACTAACAAAATGTAAAAGTTCCAGTTGTTCCACTTTCTTTTTTAGTGCTTGGTATTGTAAGTATTTTTAATTTTAGTTATTCTAATGGATGCGTAGTGGTATCTCATTGTGATTTTAATTTACATTTCCCTAATGTTGAATATATTCTCATGTGTTATTTGTCATTCACATATCCTCTTTAGTGAAGTGACTGTTCAAATATTTTGCCCGTTTTCTAATTGAATTGTTGGTTTTCTTTTGAGTTTTGAGTGTTCTTTATATACTCTGGATATTAGATGTGTAATTTACAAATAGTGTCTCCTAGCTTACTTTGTTTTCATTATCATAACAGTGTTTTTTGTAGAGCAAAACTTTAAAATTTTGATGCAGTCCATTTATCAACTTCTATCTATCATAGTTTTAGTCTCATGTCTAAAAAACTATGTAACCCCAGGTTGAGAAGATTTTCTCCTATATGTTTTGTGATTTTTCATTTTATATTTAGATCTATGATTTATTTTGAGTTAATTTTTATATAAGGTGTGAGGTTTAAGTTGAGATTCATTTTTTATATATGGATATTCAATTATTCCAATATTTTTGTTGAAAAGACAATCTTTTCTTTACTGAATTCCTTTTGCAACATTGTCAAAAACCAATTGCCATGTTTATGTGGAACTATTTCTGGACTTTCTATTGTATTCCACTGATGTATGTATCTGGCTCTTTGCCAATACCATACATCTTTCTTATTACAGCTTTATGGAGGATCTTAAAATTGGGTAGTGTGGATCCTTCAACTTTATTCTTATTTCTCAAAATTGTTTTGACTATTATAGTTCCTTTGCTTTTCCATATAAATTTTAGAGTCATCTTGTCTCTACCTGCAAAATGTCTTTCTGGTATTTTGATTGTGATTGTGTTGAACCTATTAGTCAGTTTGGGGGAGAATGGACATCATTACTATATCAGATCTTCTGATCCATGAATGTGGTGTATCTCTCCATTTACTTAGGGCTTCTTAAATTTATCTCAACATTGTTTTATAGTTTTGAATGTACAGGTCTTATACATATTTGATGAGCTTATCCTTAAGTATTTCATATTTGTAATGGTATTACAACTTATATTGTCTTTATAATTTCAATTTTCAGTTCATTGTTAATATATAGAAATAAAATTGATTTTTATGTATAGATCTTGCGTCCTGTAACCTCACTAAACTCACTTGTTAGTTTTAGTAGTAGTTGTTTTTTGCTTATTTCATCAGACTTTATACATAGACAATCACGTCATCTGTGAATAAAGACAATTTTATTTCTTTCCTTCCAATCTGGATGACTTTTTTATTTTTTGTTGCCTAATTGCATTGGCTAGAACCTCTGGTACAGTGTTGAATTAGAAGTCATGTGGTGATAGTGGACATCTTATTCATATCTTTCTCCTAGATTTTGGGGAAAAGCATTTAGTCTTTTGCCATTAATGTTAACTGTAGGGTTTTGTAGATGCCCTTTATCAAATTAAGGAAAGTTCCTGTCTATTTCTACTCTGCTGAGACTGTTTGTCAGGAATGGATTTTGGAGTCTCTCAAGTGTTTCTTCTCGTTCTGTTGTGACAATTCTGTGGTTTCTCTTTTTTAGTTTGTTAATATAATGAATTGTATTGATTTTTTTGAGTGTCAAATCAACACTGGATTCCCAGATTAAATCCCACCTTTTAATACATTTTTGGAGTGGTTCGCTAAAATTTTGTTCAGAATTTTTGCATCTATCTTTATGAATGATATTGGTATGCAGTTTTCTTGTAATATCTTTGGTTTGGTTTGGTGTTACAGTAATGCTAGCCTTGTAATAGAATGTGTTGAGAAGTATTCCTTCCTCTTTAGTTTTTGAAAGAGTTTGTGTAGAGTCAGTGTGATTTCTTTCTTCTTTAAATGTTTGGTGGCATTCACCAGTAAAGCCATCTGGGCTTAGAGTTTCTTTATGGGAAGGTTTTAAACTATAATTTCAATTTCTTTAAGAGATATAGGGATATTTATGTTATTTCTTTTTCATTGAGATTTTATAATTTGTATATTTCAAGGATTTGTCCATTTTATCTAAGTTGTCAGATTTATTGGCATAATGTTCATAATATTACTTTATTATCCTTTTACTATTTGTAGAATATGTATGTGAAGATACCTCTTATTTGGAGATGTTATATTTTCATTTTCATTAAAAAGAAAACTTTCATTTTTTTCCTTCTTTGATCCATAGATTATTTAGAAGTATGTTATTTAGTTTGTAAACACTTGGGAGTTTTTCCAAAGATTTTTCTGTTATTGATTTCTAATTTAATTTCATTGTCTTCAGAGAACATATTTTGTATGACTTAAATACTTTTGAATTTATTGAGACTTATTTTATGGCCTGGAATATGGTTTATCTTGGTAAATTTTCTATGTGTACTTGAAATGAATGTGTATTGTGCTGTTTTTGGTTTGAGTGTTATATAAATGTCAGTCCAAATTGGGCTCATAATGTTTGAATTTCTGTATTCTTAATGATATTTGATGTGGTGCTATCAATTATTGAAAGGGGGTATTGAAATTTCCTACCAAAATTACCTATTCCTCTTTGTAGTTATTTTAGTTTCACTTCATGTATTTTGAAGCCCTGTTTAATAACAGACCTAATGGTCCACAATCATTTAAGATTTTTATGTCCTCTTGATTAATTGACCCCTTCATCATTAGGAAATGACCTTTTTTAAACCTAGTAATTTTAAAAATTGAAATCTACTTGTCTTTTGTTAATAGTACTACTCCATCTTTTTGGACTGATGTTAGTATGATGTATTTCTATCTTTTCACTTTTTTGTGCTTTCCCTTTTAAAATAGCTTTATCAAGATATATTTCAATAGTATACAGTTCACTCAAAGTGTACAGTTCGGTGGCTTTTAGTATATTCACAGAGTTGTGTAATCATCTCTACAATGAGTTTTAGAACATTTTCATCACCCCGGAAAGAAACCTTGTACCCATTAGCAGTGACATTTGAATTTTTCTCCAACCCCTTCAGACCTAGGCAACTGCCAATCTACTTTCTGTCTCTATGGATTTGCCTATTTATATTTCATATAAATGGAATCATACAATATGTGGTCCTCCACTTAATATGTTTTAAGATTCATGTTGTTGTATGTATAAGTACTTCATTATTTAATAGCCGAATAATATTCTGTATGAATATACCATATTTTATATATAGTTTATCAATTGATGGACTTTTTATCTATTATGAATAATGCTCTTACACATTTGTGTACAAGTTTTTGTGTGGTCATCTGTCTTGTTCATTTTTTGGACATATATTTTCATTTCTCTTGGGTATATACCTATGAGTAGAATTGCTGAGCATCCTTTCTACTTTTAACCCATTTATGTCTTTATATTTAAATTGCTTTTGTTGTAGGCAGCATGTAATCGGGTCTTGCTTTTTCAAAAATCTAATCTGACAATCTATGTCTTTTATTGGGGTGTTTTGGCCATTTACATTTTATCTGATTATTGATATTAAATATGAGTCTGTGATCTTGGTATTTTTAATTTGTCCCATTTGTTTTCTGTTCCCTTTTCCTACTTTTCTGACTTTTTTTGATTACTCAAGTATTTTTTAGTCCATTTTATTTCCTTTAGTAGCCTATTAGCCATAAATCACTGTTTTGTTATTTTAGTTCAGGATTTATAGTACCATCTTTAACTTATCGCAGTCTACCTTAAAGTGATATTATACCACTTCACATTTAGTATGAAGAGTTTTACAAAAGTATACTTCCATTTCTTCCTTTCAAGCCTTTATGTTATTTTTCTTTTTTTAAAATTCCAAAATATTAAGGGGGTACAAATGTTTTTGGATACTGTTTATATTGTATTAATGTATTTGGATACTGTTTTTGGATACTGCTTAAGTTGGGGCTGTTAGTGTGCCTATGACCTGAGTAGTGTTCATTGTACCCAATATGTAGGTTTTTATCCCTCCTGTCCTCCCCCAACTTCTTGATTTCCAATGACCTTTACATCTCTTTGTGCCCATGTGCAACCATTGATTAGCTCCCATTTATTAGAGATTATATGTGGTATTTGCTTTTCCATTCTCGAAATACTTCACTTAGGATAATGGTCTCCAGTTCCATCCAAGTTGCTGCAAAAGATATTATTTCATTCCTATTTATGGCTGAGTAGTATTCCATGGTGTATATATACCATATTTCTTAATCTACTCATGAATTGATGGGCACTTATATTGATTCCACATCTTTGTGATTGTGAATTGTGCTGCAATAAGGACTCAAATGCAGGTGTCTTTTTGATAAAATGACTCCTTTTCCATTGGGTAGATACCCCGTAGTAGGATTGCTAGGTCAAATGGCGTATGTTATTTTTCTTATGCATTTTACTTTCATATGTTATAACCCCCAGAATTCATTGTTATTATTTTTTCTTAAACAGTTATCTTTTAAAAACATTTAAATAATAAGAGAAATCTTATATTTCTATATGTAGATACCATTTTAGTGCTCTTCAATTCTAGTGCTTATTGCTATGTGGCATCATTTTCCTTCTGCTAAGAGGATACACTTCAACATTTCTTGTATTGTGGGTTGCTGATTATGTTTTGTATGCGTGAATATATTTTTATTTCACCATTTTGAAAGATGCTTTTGCTGGCTATAGAGTTCTAGTGTGATTTTTAAATTTCTTTCTCCATTTCTTATTCCATCATCTTCTTGCTTATATTGTTTCTGATGAGAAGTCTGATGTCTTCCTTGTCTTTGTTCCTCTGTGTGTAGCACATGTTTTTCCTCTGCAGTTTTAATTTTATTTTCTATTTATTTTTATATATTCATAGGGTAGAAGTGCAAGTTTGCTACATTGATATATTGCATTGTGGAGAAGTCAGGGCCTTCAGTTCATCCATCAGGGGAGGAACACACATTGTACCCACCTAGCAACCTTCCATAATCCACTCCCCTGCCACTCCCCATCCCTATGATTCTCCATTGTCCATCATTCCACACTCTGCTTCCATGTGCACACATTATTATTTGGAAGCTTTTAAGATTTTCTGTTTATCACTGGTTGTGAGCAATTTGATTTTAATTTACCTCAGTGTAGTTTTCTTCATTTTTCTTATTCTTGGCATTTGGCTTCTTGAGGCTGTGGTTTTATAGTTTTCGCTAAGTTTATTAACAGAAAATATTGGCTATTATTTCTCCAAATACTTTCTTCTCTTCTTTCAGCCACCCCTTCAGGGACTCCAGTTACTTGTGTGTTAGAGCACTTCAAGTTATTCCACAGCTCATTGGTGCCTTTATTCTTTTCATATGTTTAGATTCTTTTTTCTCTCCCTGTGTTTGATTTTTTGATGGTTTCTATTGCTGTACCCTCAAGTTAACTCATCCTTCCTTCAGCAATGTCTAATCCACCATTAATACATGCAGTGTATTTTTCATCTCAGACTTCTCAGAAGTTCTATTTGGGTCATTTTTATATCTTCTATATCTCTGCTTAACTTTTTGAACATTTGAAATATGTTATAATACCAGTTTTGATGCCCTTCTTTGCTAGCTCTAATTTCGGGGTCACTTATACTTGGTTGATTGATTATTCTTCTTATTATAGGTTGTATTTTCCTGCTTTTTGCATGACTGCTAATCTTTAATTGGATGACAGACACTGTGAATGCTGGGAATTTTTGTATTCTATAAATCATCTTGAGCTTTGTTTCTGAATTCAGTTAATTTACTTGGAAATAGTTTAATCCTTTGGGGTCTTGCTTTTATGATTTGTTAAGGTGGTCTGGAGCAGTGCTCAGTTGAGGGCTAATTATTTCTACTGCTGAGGCAAGATCATCTTGACTATTCTACCCAATCCCCTGTGAATTGTGAATTTTTCCAGTCTGGCTGGTAGGGACTGGCACTATTTCTGGCCCTTTGTGAGTGCCAGGTATTGTTCTCTCTAATCCTTTCAGATTGTTCTTTCCCCTCATAAGCATATGTCCATCTTTTCTGAATACCTGAGGAAGAGATCCTCTGCAGATTGCTAGGATTCTCTCTCTGTGCAAATCTCCCTTTTGGTACTCTGTCTTATGAATTTTAGCTGCCTTTGCATCTTAGACTCTCACGTTTCATAATTCAAGAGAATCTGCCAGATTTTGCCTCACTTTCCCCTCCGTGTTCTGTGGCCTGGGAACTCCCTCAAGGCAGTAAGCCAGTGTAATTGTAGGGCTTGCCTCATGTTTTCTCATCTCTCAGGGATCACTGTCCTTTATTGCCTGGTGGCCAGTGTCTTGAAAACCATTATTTCGTGTATTTTTGTTGTTGTTGTTTTAAGCATGAGAATAAATCCAGTCCCTCTTTCTATCCTATCTGGAAGTGGAAGCCTTAATTCTTTTTTTATATAAATAGGAATGTTTATTAATTTTTATTGTCCATTTAAAAATTTTTTATTGGGGCAGGGCGTGGTGGCTCATGCTGGTAATCCTAGCACTCTGGGAGGCCGAGGTGAGTGGATCGTTTGAGCTCAGGAGTTCGAGACCAGCCTGAGCAAGAGCGAGACCCCATCTCTAAAAACAGAAAGAAATTAGTCAGACAACTGAAAATACATATAAAAAATTAGCCAGGCGTGGTGGTGCATGCCTGTAGTCCCAGCTACTCAGGAGGCTGAAGCAGGAGGATCGCTTGAGCCCAGGAGTTTGAGGTTGCTGTGATCTAGACTGATGCCATGGTACTCTAGCCCGGGCAACAGAGCGAGACTCTGTCTCAAAAAAAACCACTTTTTTTTTATTGATACATAATTGTGCATTTTTATGGGGTACATGTGATATTTTATTACGTGCATAGAATGTGTAA
>CAUYRT010004248.1:0-19091 GCA_963574885.1 Lepilemur ruficaudatus
TTAGCCGGGCACGGTGGCGCATGCCTGCAGTCCCAGCCACTAGGGAGGCTGAGGCAGAAGGATTGCTTGAGCCCAGGAGTTTGAGGTTGCTGTGAGCTAGGCTGACGCCATGGCACTCTAGCCCGGGCAACAGAGTGAGACTCTGTCTCAAAAAAAAACAAAAACAAAAACAAAAACAAAAAAACAGGCCCACAGCACTGCACATCTGTAAGGTGTCTTTCCCGCCCTTTCCTTTACCCAGTGGGTCCCATCCTCAGCCCACCACAATCCTAGGAGCCCTTCAGATCCCTCCTCAAATGTCACCTGCCCAAAACCCTTCCCCAGCTTAAGTCCCCCATTCCCACCTGCCTGGCTGCCCAGTGGTAGCTGCCTGCCTCCCTTACTCAACAGGCAGCTGTGATAGGGCTGGGGTGGCTGGCATCACACATCCTCTGGCCCACAGAAGGTGAAGGAATGAACTTCAAAACTAACACTCTACAGCCTTCCCTTTGCCAAGAAAAAGATGCCTCTTGTCACTGAGGAGGTGGGTGGAGGGGGTCAGGATGGGAAGGCAGGCACTGCCTCTAATAAGACATTATTGAAGTTCCTTTTTATTAAATACAATTGATAAATTATTATTCAAGTCAGAAACAAAAACACAGAGGACCATATCATACAGCTGAGCACAAGAGACTTGTGCCGAGCACGCAGGTACCACATCTCCTGGAGCATCATGTCTACCCTGGGTCTGCTCGACCCTACTGAGGCCTATCGGAAAATTTCTGTCCCTGCAGCCTGAGAATTGACAAGAAGTCAGCCCAGGGCCAGTGGCCCTTGAAAATATAGCTCATCCAGCTCCCTTAGCCCAGAAGCTTCCCCGCTGGCTGGGAAGCCAAGATGGCTTCTTTGCAGCCTGGAACAGGGAGGCAGTTGGTCCCTGGAATGGCCAGGCTCAGCCTTTACCCCAGGCAAGGGGTCAGGGAAGGGTGGTCAAGGCAGAAATGTCCTTCAGGAAGCTGGTGATGGAGTTCCAGGAGGGTGGTCCCTTGCTGTATGGTCAGGGGCCCAAATGTCTTAAGGCGGCCTGAAGAGACTTCCTCAGGAAGGTGGTGTTGGGCTCTAGGGCCAAAGCCAGGCCCAGCCTCTGGGTCTCAGTGATCTGGGGAGAAGACAGAATCTTGTCAGGACTCTAGCAGCAGGTCCCTCCCATCTCCGTACTACCCCATGGGCTCTGTTAGGAAGAAGCCAGGAAGCCAGGACACAAGGAGGATGGAGGGAGGAAGAGGAGTCTCCTGAGCAATCTAATCTCATCATTTCACTATGGTTAACCAACCATGGATTCTGGTGGACCTGGACTCAAATACTGGCTGCACAACTTCCTAAGCTGGCCACATTAATAACAATTGACAATTACTGGGTGTTTAGCATGTGGCATTTATAGGCATTACTTCATACATACACATATACATTACTTCATATAATCCTCAACAACCCTCCCATTTTTACAGATGAGGAAACTTGATGTTCAGACACTCCATGTGGCTGCCACCTTCCTTTTGGGCCACGCTTTCTCTTCTGACATGTTGCTACATGTCACAGGGTTAGGGGACAGGGTCAACTCAAAGGCAGGGACTGCATTATGGTCACTGCCAATTTCCCAATGTGCCACCCAGCATCTGACCCAAAGAGGTGTTAGCTAGATGAACAAACTCCTAAGCAGTCCTAGTCCTGGACCTGAACTCATGCTTTCTCTAGCTAATGTTCAGGATTTTACCCCTGGCAAACATATCTGTACATTATACCCTGTGGCAGGACCAGCTCCCATGGCCCTATCAACACTCACATTGGCCTGGTACTTGATCATCACCATCAGCATCAGCTTGGCATAGGCCATTGAGGTGGTGGCTGCCAGCCCCTCTTTACAGAGCTTCTCCATCAAGACACTGAACTTCTCAGGGGTCATCTCTACCTGCACACATTGGGAGATGGAGTAGTATCACAAGAAAGGCCTGGGCTCTTCCTTCAGCCAGCCCTGGATCCAAATCCCAACTCCACTATTTTCTAGCTGGGTGACTCTGGGCAGGTTGCTTAACCAAGCTAAGCCTCAGTTTCCATATCTATAAAATGGGGCTCATAATACCTAACTCTGAAGACCGTGAAAAGGATTAGATGAGATAATGTACATAAAACCTGATACACAGGTCTCAGAAAATGGTGGCTACTGTTGCAAAGGCTCAGATTAGCACTAAGGGGAAGCCAAGCATCCCTAGTCAGGCTCAGTGGTTGAAGACAAAAGGAGTGAAAGGTGCTGAGGGACACCGCCAGCACACTAACCGAGGTCTTCATAATAGTAACTTAATAAACACTATCCGTCAGGCTCCCTTCCGAGCACTTTGTACCAATTATCTCATGTAGACCTCACCCCAGTCTTATGTGGCAAGTGCCATACTCCACCTTTTGTAGATGAGGAAACTGAGGCATAAAAAAGTTCAGTCAATTACCTACCGAAGTTATAAACAAATGAGGCAGAATTTTAGGTACTGATATGAAAAACCTGCCAAAATAACACTGTTAAGTAAAAAATGCTAGATAAAGAGAACACTGAGCTTTGGTGTGTTATAACCTACATAAAAAGGAGGTAGGGGCCGGGCATGGTGGCTCACGCCTGTACTCCTAGCACTCTGGGAGGCCAAGGCGGGAGGATCGTTTGAGCTCAGGAGTTTGAGACCAGCCTGAGAGAGAGCCTGTCTCTACTGAAAAAATGGAAAGAAATTAGCTGGACAACTAATATATATATATTATATATATATAAAAAATTAGCTGGGCATGGTGGCGCATGCCTGTAGTCCCAACTACTCGGGAGGCTGAGGCAGGAGGATCACGTGAGCCCAGGAGTTGGAGGTTGCTGTGAGCTAGGCTGATGCCACGGCACTCCAGCCTGGGAAACAGAGTGAGACTCTGTCTCAAAAAATAAAAAATAAAAAATAAATACATAATAAAATAAAATACAATTAAAAATAAGGAGGTAGGCAGTAAATTTAAAGATGTTTCCATATATATATATATGGCACCTCTGGGAGCACCTGAAACTAGTAACACTGGTTATAGCCCTGGGGAGCAGAATATGGATGGCTAGGGGAGAGAAGTAAGGAAAATATTTTTCACTGTATCCTTTCCAGCTTTTAAAATTATGAATATGTATATCTATTACCTATTCAAAAATAAAATTAAATTTACACATGCATTAAAAGAATCCCACCTAAGGCCCCATAGCTATTAAAAGGTAGAGCTTGCTCTGAACTTTCATTGAGGAGAAAAAGTTAAAAATTAAGAGGCACAGCTAGACTGACCATGCAGTCGGCTCTCTGTTCCTGACAAGCCACTGTCACAGGGCACCCTCTGTCACTGAAGGACTCAGAAACCCAGGAGCCCCATGCCCCCCCCCCGCCACAGCACTGCGGCACTTCTTCGTCCTCTCTTACCCTAGGCAGCCTGCTCACCTGACGCTCCAGGAGTGACTGCAACACCAAGAAAGTTTCCTCCTTCCAAGGCAGCTCCAAGATCTGTCTGCAAAGCAGGGCCGCAGTAAGACAAGCCCGGCCTCCCACCCAAGCCTGGGCATCTTCTGCTCCAGCTCCTCACGGCAGGCCAAGGCCACCAGAGAGTAGCCAGAGCCCTTCTGATGCTGGCAGCAGCCTCAGTAGCCAATGCTACAGAATCCACGCAAGCGCCAGGAAGGTCACAATCCTGAAATCCCCAGAAGCTGACAACAAAGGATTTGGTAGTGAGATGTAAAAAGGTCCCCTAAAAAATAACTAGGAGCAGAGAGTGCACCCTGAGAACAAAAAGTGAAGGAGACTCAGAGAAGAGGAGGACGGTGGAGTGAGGTGACACACGAGGCCTCCTAGAGAAGGTGAGCCTTCCTGTAGAGTCCAACCCACGTGATGTCCACTCCAGCTGCGCCTCCTGTCCCATTGCACAGTCCGCACTCTGTTTGGAAAGGCAGCATGTACAGTGGAAACAGTGTGGCTTCTTGGGTGGATAGACTTCGGTTTGATCCCAGGCTTTATCACTTGCTGGCTGTGTGACCTTTGCCGAGTCCCTTAACCTCTCTGAGCAGTTTTTCCATCTCTAAGGCAGCAGTAGCACCTACCACCCAGGATTGCATGAAGACTAATTGAGAATCTAAAGCATACAGAAAGTGCTCAATAAATGGTGGCTGAGATTATTTTTGGGCTGTTCTAGTTTTATATTATGCTTAGCGTTTTGTATTTCATGTCTGTGTCCAATGGGGTCTTACTCCTTATTTCACATGTGTTTATCCTGACTCCCCGATTTTAGTACTCAAGTTTAACACCAACTTAATGTCAATTTTTGAGCACTTACTAGATGCCAGATATTGTGTTAAACTCATTATATGCATTATCACATTTAATGTCTAGAAAAATCCTATAAAGTAAATATTACCCTCATTTTTCATATGAGGAAACTAAGTCTCAGAGAGAGTAACTTTTTTGAGTTCACACAAGGCAGGGTTGAGATTTGAAACCATGTCTGGGCTGGGCTCGGTGGCTCACGCCTGTAATCCCAGCACTCTGGGAGCCTTAGGTGGGAGGATCGCTTGAGGTCAGAAGTTCGAGACCAGCCTGAGCAAGAGCGAGACCCCGTCTCTACCAAAAATAGAAAAAGTAGCCGGGTGTGGTGGCACACACCTGCAGTCCCAGCTACTCGGGAGTCTGAGGCAGAAAGGATTGCTTGAGCCCAGGCGTTTGAGGTTGCTGTGAGCTAGGCTGAAGCCACAGCACTCTAGCCCAGGCAACAGAGTGAGACTCTGTTTCAGAAAAAAAAAAAAGGAAACCATATCTGTCTCACTCCAAATCCAATGCTCTTAACCACTGTGCCATGTTCCAACTATGCGGTGAACTACTCAAGAGCAGGGACCGCCAGCCTCTTCTCTGTATTCCCAAGGCACCTGCTATGGAGCCAGCCACACACCCTGCAGAGGCAGAACTGTGAAAGACTGCAACCCTGGGCTCGGGAAGGTGCACAGGATGGCAATTCCCAAGGGCCCATAGGTGGAAAGGCACAGGGCCTAGAGCCCCCTTGGCTCCAACCCCAGAGTGCCAGGAGCAGGCCTCGCCTGGAGGAGGAGGTGGGAGTGGGGACAGCACGGAGGCTGGCACACTCACCCCAGCATTAGAACCAGGGCATCTGGCTCCAGGGACTCGTCCTTCATAAGGCAACACAGTAACTCTGTCTGAGCTGGACCTAGGTAGGGGAAAGCAGACGGGATAAGTCTGGGGGGAAATGGCGGGAGAAGATGAGACGAGGGGGGAACAGAATGGCCAGCCTGGGACCATCAGGGAAGCAATAAGCATTTTTACCCACTAAATACCCAACTCCAGCCAGGGCCACCCTGGGATGAAGGGTGCTGGGAACAGAGAGAGCAGAGCTACAAGGCCTGGGGCTGGTTCCAGAATTACCTGCGTCTGGTGCCTGGAGCACAGGGCCAAGAAGGGCTCTGCAGACAGGGTGGGTGTACTTGGCACAGAAGGAGGTCAGGGCAGTAGTAAGCAGGCGAGAGGCTGAGGAAGTCAGGGAGAGGATCTACAGCCAGTGGGGAGGAAAAATTCATTTTTTCCTTCCTTTCAACAAATATTTTATCAGACATCTATTTCAGATGGTGATACACATTACAAAGGAAAAAAAACAGGTTATTTTATTTAGGACTCACATGGACCCACCCATTAGAAAAGACACATAGCTCCCTTCCCCAGCTCCCAAATCTCTAAAAACCCCTTGATCAGCTTCTAGAAGCGTTCTAGGGCCCAAGAGGGAGGAGTCAGGTGCCATGTAGGTAAACAGCCTGTGGGTCCATTCCCTGCCAGTTAAGCAGGATCCTTTCCTTGCCCCAGGCTGCCCAGACAGACCAATGCCTGCACAGCTAGGAACGCCCTCTCCCAAGCACCACCCTTCTGAAGGCTCAGACACCCTTCCCCATTGTCACTGGCAGTCTGAGTGCCTGCCAGTGCACCTACCCGTCCAAGAAAGAGGCTCCTGGTCAGCACAGTGGCATTGCTGAGGCTAAGATCTGGTGACAGGGCCAGCAGCCAGGTGCAGAGCTGCAGGAGACCTGTGTCCGAGAGCTGGGGGAGCTGCAACTGGGCACACAGCAGGTCCATCTGCCGACAGGGCCAGGGACGGAGGGCAGGAAGGACGTGGGGACACTCAGTCTGCCTCTGCTAGACTATCTCAAGCCAACTGAGCAGCAGCAGGAGCAGGACAGACACTCCAGGGCAAGGTAAGGCTGGGAGAGCTGCCCTAGGTGGAGGAACTAAGGTCTAAAACAAACCACTCAGGTGACCCATAGCTCTGAGAGACAGAAAACAACAAAATCCTCTCCCAAATTTCCCAAAGGTGGCAGGGAAACATGAACAGGGAAAGGCAGGGGAGAGAAGATACAACCTCAGGGCCAGGCGGTCTACCTGGACTCACCTGGCTGGGACTGCATTCGTGCAGAAGCTGTAGCTCAACTGGGGGCGCACCCTCCAACCCCTCCAGCCCCTGTGGAGAGAAATCCCACGTCAGGGCTGGCAGAGCTCTCGGTGACAAGTCACTGAGGCCATCCTTCAGTTGGCAAAGGGAGTGGCTGACATCACGAAAGGTGCTACCACAGAGGAGGAAGTCGCCTGGGGTTAGATGACATGTCTATACCTGGGCAGAGAAAAGCCTCTGCAGAGACCATTCTCAGACCTGTACTCCAGTCCTGCCTCCCCCAACCCCCTGCGCCTCACTGCACTGGGGCCTCCCTGGGCAAGGTCAAGGTCTGGGCAGAAGGTGGAAGCAGGGCTAGAGTGAGCAGGGTGGGGCCAGTCACCTCCCCAAAGGTCTTCAGCAGCTGCTGCAGCCTGGGAACCTGGTCCTGTGGAGGAGAGCAGCGTCACCACCAAGTCCCTACCCCTGCAGCACGGCCTCAAGCCCAGTCTCAGCTCCCTCTCCTTTGAAGGCCCCGGGTCAGCGCAGCTGGTGGACAAAGATGACTCAACACAGCCAAGAACATGAAGCCTCTATCTCGAAAACTGCCTGACTAGAATCCAAACTAGACAAGACCCATGTGAAATCCAGTTGTCTATTGTCTTCTCCGTATCCAAACCAAATGGGGGTAGACCCAGTCCTTGGACAGGGAGGGCAGGCTGGACGCTGGCACGATTCCCCCTAGCCCATAGATGGGGTGGCAGCGGTGGCTTCAGAGCCTCTACTCTTGCCTGGCACCCTTTAGCCCCAAGTTATAGATAATTAGGACAAGTGTTTCCCACCTCCACTAACTCCCTTCCCCACCCCTCCTTAAGAGTCTGTGGAGTAGAGGCTATACTCCCTCAACCCTATCCTCCTCCCCCTTCCTCCATGAACTACAGAGTCATCCCTATTGGGAAACCAGCCTTCACCATGGATAAACCCAGCCTCCCCAGCACAGTACCTGGAGAGCTTTAGGCAACACCAAACTCTCAGCTGGACCCTTAGTAGCCTCCAGACTCGCACTAGCCTTGCTGGTCTCAGCTCCCAGGACAGGCTGGTTCTTAATGGGAGATGCACTTTCTCCACCTGCCAGGGATTCCAATGACTCGTGTGCAGGTCCCTCCTCCTCATGCTCCTCCTCTTCTTCTTCTTCTCCCCTTTCTGAACACCTGAACCTTTTGGAGGCTCTCTCCCCCCCAGGACTGGCAGCCTCTTCCTCTGGCCCCTTTCTGCGTTTCCCAGACTGCTGAGAGTCCCTGTCTTCTTCCTCTTGTTCAGGGTCTGGAACCTGGGACAGTTTCAACTTCCTGCCCCCCTGGCCCAGCTGCCTACACAGGCCTTGGAGCTGTCTCTGGCACCTTTTGGACAGTAAGGAAGCTCCCTTGAGGGAAGCTCCAGCCCCCAGATCCCTTTGTAGCAATTCTCCCAGGACACGGAGCCAGGCATCAGGGTCCGAGTCTAGGTCCTGCTGTGCAATCTGCAGCACAGAGAGGAGCCCACTTTCAGGCAGTGATGGCCGAACAGCCATCAGCAGGGACATCAGGTTCCTCCGGCATAAGTGGGGCAATCTCAGCAACAGTGGCTTCCTGGGTAGCAGAGGGAGAGAAAGCAGTTAGAGCGTCTGGCTGAAGGGAGCAGAGCACAGGGCAGACTGGGCAGAGCTGAGGGCTAGCTGGCAGTGGACATATTGGGGCAGGCAGGTGATACCTTCAAGTCAGTGTGGATGGACCCTGACAGCATGAGAGCTATTCAGCAAGTGTGAGCTGAGTGAGCTCTTATTATATGCCAGGCTGGCCTGTTCTTTGACCTCTTTGGAATCTCCTATTTGAGCTCAAAAATTCATGTTGGAACCTACCCTATAATAGATCCATGCTTGTTTTACATTTTAAAAAAGTCCTTTCTAAAATTTTAGGTAAAAATAATATTCCAGGATGCTGTGCAATGCTTAGTCTGTGGCCCTGTGGCCACCCTTGGCAATCCCCTGGTATTCACCTGTCCAGCTCTTATGTTCCTTTCACCAAATTATGAGTTCCTGAAAGGCAGAAGTGTCTTCCCTCGGTGTCCTAGTACTCAGCACAGTGCCAGCCCAGAGCAGGCACTTGGTGCACATTCACCAAATTAATTAACTGTCTGAGAGTAAGTGTGCAGAGCCCAGCAAGGGCTATTGTGGAGAGAGAAGGCTTCACAGAGGAGGTGAGACTTGAAACAGAGGAATCAGGTAGTAAGCATTCAGGACACCACTATACAGATTCCAAACAGTATTTACAAAGGCAAATGGGTAGACAGAGGGTGCTGAGCGTCTTTTCTTTTGGAGCCCCAGGGGTAAGAGCACAGTGAGTGCTCCCTCCTGCAAGCACCCAGCATCCTCTGATTTAACACTATTCTCCAGTGCTCCAAAGGCCCATGATGCAATATAGTTGCCTGTAATGCCGCTGAGGCACAAATCCAGGTCCTGCGTGACCTGAGGCATGGTTTGGCAAGCAAGTCATGGCTGCATCTAGCCCACTGCCCACACCTCCACCCTTCCTCATCCATGATTTTGCAGGGCTGTGTGTACACACAGAGGCGTGTGGGATCTAAGGGAGGAAAAAAACACCCATTTCTTTTTGGAATATAGATACTATGTGAGAGAAAAACTAGAGTCAAAGTTAAAAAGATGGTTAATTTGTGGTGGGAGGGTTTTGGGAGTAGAGGTAGGGAAGACCCTACTCCAAGGGGTTTTAACCTTTTTTAGTGCCAGAGACCCTTATTAGAAGAGTGTTAAACACATTAAGTGAAATAACCTAGGATTACAAAGAAAATCAATTGTACTGAAATACGGTTCTACACAGGGACCCTAGGTAAGCCCCCTGCCCTCCCCTTACTCTATGTAGAATAAGCCAGGCAGCCAGACAAACATTTCTATAGCCTCCAACGTGAGGGTTCACAAGTCCTCCTACCCATCTCTTCAAAGAACTTCAAAGTGGAGTGTGGGAAGAAAATATTAGAACTCCTATTTCTACTTATTTATCTAAAACCTAAGAAATTAAGCATTATGAATATTCAACATATGTAATGGCCTCCACACACCAGTTTCCAGCCCAAACGTCGGGGAGGGGCATCCAAGAAGAGTGGAAGGCCCACACCAGGAGGGGCTGAAGGTGGCATGTCACTCCCTCATTTTTTTTTCATCCTCTGTGCATTTAAATTATCTTTGCTAGTTACATGTATTTGATATTGTATTCTATTTTCTTTTTTTTGAGACAGAGTCTCACTCTGTTGCCTGGGCTAGAGTGCTGTGATGTCAGCCTAGCTCTCAGCAACCTCAAACTCTGGGGCTCAGGTGATCCTTCTGCCTCAGCCTCCCGAGTAGCTGGCACTACAGGCATGTGCCACCAGGCCCAGCTAATTTTTCTATTTTTAGTAGAGATGGGGTCTCGCTCTTGCTCAGGCTGGTCTTGAACTCCTGACCTCAAGCCATCCACCAGCCTCGGCCTCCCAGAGTGCTAGGATTACAGGAGTGAGCCACCGCGCCCCGCCCTGTATTCTATTTTGTAACCAAAGAAATCTTCACAAAATGGACACATGGTTTAAAAGGATGCCAGCAAAGAAACAAAAGACTGAAGATAATACCAACAATAGACGGACAACCAAATAAGAAAATGGTAGAGCCCGCACTCCTGCACCTAGTAGGAATTGTCAGCCACATAAAGAGGTACCAAAAAAAGTTCAATGTCATCCAAAAAGCTAGAAATTATCCAGAACATTAAAATATGGATTCACAGTCACCATCCTATGGAAAACGATCTTGCCCATAATGCTCTGGAGAGTTGACTGTATAAAGCCACCACAATTAGCTGTTTATTCCATCATTTACCACGTTTTAAGTATCTATTTTTGTTTAGTATTTTAACACACGTGTACACTTTACATACATGTCCTTTTTTTTAGAGATGGAAGTATGTTTCAAATTGATCTGACTCCGCTTGTAACTAGTGCACCTATTTACGCGGAAGAGAAGGTGTGTCTTAAGCCTTCGTATCCTCAGTGTCCCGCACTGCCCCGCACACGTAGTGCCCCTCCTCACAGGGTGCGCGGCAGGGGCCCCTCGCCGTGGGGAATTACGAGGTCCGTCTATGACCAAGGGAGGCGGCGACAGCCCCTGCCCTCCGTGACGCTGAGGGCCCGCGGGCGGAGGACTTACAGCTCCAGGCGGCCGTCCGGCACCTGCACGACCGGCTCCTCCCGGCACAGCGCCTCGAGGAAGCGGCCCCAGCAGAGGAGCTCCCCGCCGCGCCTGCCCAGCGCCCGCAGCACCCCGAGGCCGCGCCGCGCCCCCTCGGGCCCCGTCTGCAGCGCCTGCAGCAGGAGGCGGGCGGGGGCCTCCAGCTGCGCCCAGGGCGCCGGCCTCGCACCCTCAGCCCCCGGCGGCGCCATGCCCGCGCACGGTGCCGCGCCGCCCTTCACTCTGGTGTGGGGCCTCAGCTCGAAGGCTGGGGGGAACGGAGGACCTCAGCGCTGTCCTCGATGCGGCGGGGCCCTCGGGGTGCTCCGGCGCCCGCCACAACCCCGCCCCAGAGCTTGGAGAGGCTCGGGAGCGCAGGAACCCGAGTACCAAGCGGATCGCGCGCGGTCGCAAAGAGAAGCGGGAGGAGCGGCTGGGGGCGGGGCTAGCGCGAGAGGCGGGGCGCCAGGACAGGCCGGAAGGGGCGGGACCAGGAACGACTTGTCCGAGAGTAGAGAGTGGGGCCAGGGCCGAGGGCGTGTCCGCCGACGGGGCGGGGCCAAAACGAAAGGATTCATGTGTGGGCGGGGTCAGGGCAGGGAGACTGGAGCGGGGCGGGGGTCGATGAAGGGGCGGATCCCCCGCTGCTGACCCTCAGCTCCTCCGCTCGTCTGTCACTCCCTGAAGCGGTGGGTCACAACGGATATCCGGGTCCTGTTGTACTTAAGCACTCCAGCTATGTTTCATTTTAGCTGACGCCCATGTTGCTCGTAGATCGTGAGCTTTGCCACAGGATTCGACCATAATTTACCACTCAGCTTCGCCTCTTCCACAGACCAAAAACTGCCATCATCAGGGTTTCAGTCCTCTCGAAATAGTTATGTGATGTACAAATATCCTTGATAATGGGGTCACAGTAAAACCTAATGCCATCAATATGGCCAAAGACTGTGAACTTGCTCCCAAAGACCAAGCAGCAGCCTTGCTTTGGTTGTGTATTAGGGGCTGGGAATGGCTGTGCCTCCCAGGGTTTAAGGAAGTCGGCTGGAGGAGGTTGGTTTCCAGTCAAGGGAGGGATCACTGCAGAGGGGAGAAAGAGAGAAGGGCTCCACAGCGCCCCTAAGCCTTGCTTTGGGGCCAGCTTGTATTTCCCATCCTACCAGCTTCTGCCACCACACACATCCATTCATCCGATAAATGAGTACTGAGCACCTAGGGACTGGGCATACAGGGAACACAATAAAGATCCTGGCCATTGTCACAAGTGGGGACAGGCAGAAAGCTAAATAAGTAGGGGATGAGGGCAAGGGCAATATAGGTAACCTTAACATTTGTACCCCCATAATATGCCTAATAAAACAAAAAAAACCCCTCATTTGTCCAACTCTGGAATCAAACACATGCTTGTTTACCTAATATATTATTTCTAAAGGCAAAAAAAAGCTAAATAAGTAAACACTAGAATGTTTGTGATAAGTGCTTTCAAGAACAATACAGCACTGAAGGGAGACAGGGTGAGGTCATTTCAAATAAGGCAGTCAGGCAAGGTGAACCTGAAGGAAGTGAGGTGGGCAAGCCAAGCAAAAGTCTGTGGGGAGCCCATTTCAGGCAGAGGGACCAGCAAGTGCAAAGACCCTGGGGCAGAAGTGAGGCTAGAGCAGAGGGCACTTGCTGGAGGGCAACAGGAGATGAGATGAGAGGTAGCTGGGTCAGGCCTTGGGAGGCCTGAGATCACAGAGAGGACTTTGGCTTCCACTCTGAAGAGTATGGAAAGCCATGAGAGTATTTTGAGCTTGATCTGATTTCCATTTGAGCCAAAATTTTTATTTTTCCAAAATGATTTCAAGGGAGCTGTTGGGAAAGACTAGGAAAATGTCTTAGATAGTGCCTGCCTTGCAAAAGCCAAAATAGCAGGAAAGAAGTTTCTTCCAGGCACCTTCTATTTCAGGTAAGTAGCTCTACCTTCTCAGGGGATGTTTTTAGTCTTCAAATGACCCGCTGTTGGAAGGGTGGCCCTGACAAATGGTGGGGCCAAGAATGCTAAACAGCCTGCAGCACTCTGCCCATCCCCAACTACAGCTTTCCTCCTCAGGGCTATTGCTCCTGCCCTGCCAGCCATCTGGAAGGGAACAGGGAGAAAGAATTCTGCACTTGGTTCAAGGACCCTGGTGGATCCCCGAGACATTTTCACAGGATTTGTGAGGTCATTACTATTTTCATAGTGCTAAACTGTTATTTGCTCTTTCCACTCTTATTCTCTTACAAGCCTACTGCAAAGTTTTCCAGAAGCTAAATGGTAGGTGATACTGCAACAGATTGCATGCAAAAGCAGCCTTATTGCCCTTGGCAGTGGGGGTTGGACTATGAGCAAACCCTCTTCAGACATCACCAGTGATAGCTTAGGTGCATTTTATTGGTTTTCCTTCAGAATCCCTCTACAAAAGCAAAGTCAAAAACCAAGGCCCTGGAAAGACAGTGCAAACGCTTCCTCATTCCAGGAGCCCCCTACCCCTCCCCATGTCCCCAAGCTGTGTCTGATGCAGTTCATGGGGATACAGGGCTTGCTATTTATGCCCCCACCCAGCCCCCAAAGGGAAAGACTTACCACCTAGCAACCCCTTCCCCTCACCCCCATCTTGCTCAAGTTGATCCCAGTTATAGCAGGCCACAGTAAGAACTGTTGGGATCCAGCAGCAGCTCTGAACCCCAGAAGGCCATGGCCAGGGCACAGTCTGTGAAAAGCACATCATCCTCAGGCTCGGTGCCTCCTAGGAACAATGCTGGGCCCAGCACCTAGGAGTAGAGAGAGAAAAATCAGTGAAAACCCATCAGCTTCAGCCTCACTTGCCCCAAGAACAGGGGAGCTCAAGACTCACACATAAGACTGGGCAGGTTGTACACAGCACAAAGGAGCCACCTCTAAGTAGGCACCATTAACATCACAGACATCATACACAGGTTTCACATTCATCATAGACATGTATTATAAGCCATGACCGGCAGCCTCCCCTGCCCATATCTCTGCTGTTACCACCTCACTCTCGGAGGCCAGGTGCACACTCTTGGGTGAGGGAGGACCAGAGGCCAGGGCCTTAGCTGGGAGCTGGTGCAGGTAGATACAGTCGGATTTGAAGGGGCAGCGGCCATTCCCCCGCATAAAGAACCGGCATCGGATCTGGCTATGAGAGGGCAGAAAGAGAAGAATGTTACCTTCAAGCCCTGTTGCTCCAAGAACAAGGGGCACTCACTGCTGACATGTAAATTCAGGCAGGTTATCCACAGCTTCGGTCCCCAACACCCAGTCCAGGACACACCACTGCCTGAGCTCTGCCTCTTCCCCCCAAAATCGGTCTGTGGGAAAATTGTCTTCCATGAAGCTTAGGAACCGGCTGCACAGCAGGAGGTGAGCAGCGGGCAAGCGAGGGAAGTTCTGAAGCTTCATCTGTATTTATAGCCGCTCCTCATCCCTCCCATTCCCGCCTGAGCTCCGCCTCCTCACCCCAGTCCCCTCACCTCAGTCCATGGAAAAATTGCCTTCCATGAAACCCGTCCCTGATGCCAAAAAGGCTGGAGACCGCTGATCCACAGTACAAAAACCCCACATCTAAGCAGGCACCACAAAGGTCGTGTAGATTTTACATTTATTCTATCTTCCAGCAGATGGCAGTAGAGTATCTTAAAGGGGTGGCTCTAATTCTCAAGGAGTCTCCATTTGGGCCAGCAGTGGCCCTGGAAGTGTGTCCAGAACAAGGCTGCCTGTCTCCCGGGCAGAGACAGGACCATCCTTTGTCCCTCCCTGTACTCATATATACTTTGCACACATCCAGCATGAGAGGAACCTGGAATTGTAGTGAATTCCGGATTTTGGATAAATGCTTGCCCTCCCTAAGAGATTGAAACCTACCCAACTTTTCCTCATCTCCATGGGTGGTCTTTCAGTCCCCTAAGCACACAGCGCATATTCACATCAATTTACTTTCCTGCCTTAAAATGAATTGGAAGTAAAAGCCAATCAGGGCTTCTCGTGGTACTGAGAGAATCAGAGTTGCCCAGTGTCGATCCTGAGCCAGGTCAGGAGAGAAAACTGGCCCTGCTGTTCCTTCTGCTGTCTCAGGCACTCACCTTTTTTTTTTTTTTTTTTTTTTTTTTTAGACAGTGTCTTGCTCTTTTCCTGCTCACAGCAACCTCAAACTCCTGGCCTCAAGCGATCCTCCTGCCTTGGCCTCCCAAAGTGCTGGGATTACAGGCGCGAGCCACCACACCTGGCCCACTCACCATTATTGATTGGGCTCTCTGAAATAGTGACAACAGCTCACACCCTTGCCTGCCGTCTTCACCACTCTGAACTTGCAGGGTTTTGGGGATTCCGGGCTGGGAACCATGGCTGAGCCAGGATGGACCAAGGGCTAACCTTCCCTTCCTCTGCATCCCTGAGTCACATTCCCCCTGCCAGCCTCACCTGGTCCGAGCCTTGAAGTTCCTGATGAGCTGCTCCTTCTCAGGCCCCTTGCTCACCCAGAACTTGTGGGGGATGATGTAACTGGAATGGACACAGCACTGGGGACAGGCCCTGCACAGTGGGGTGGGGTGGAAAGCAGGAGACTAGTCATAAGCCTACAGGCCAGCCCCTCTCCCACACCTCCCTGGGGCATTTCCCTCTGCCCCACTGGCCCTCTGCAACACTGACTTGATAACATCCAGCGGGAAGTCCTGCCGGTTCTTCCGCCAGGTACGCAGGCAGCCCAGGCAGTGGGCGTGGGTACAGTTGGGCAGGATGCCGAAGACCCGCTCGGCCTCTGGCTTGTCCCACACTTTGTCCATGCAGATGCCGCAAACCACATCCTGACTGTCCTGCTTCCCCTACAGCCACAGGCAGGTCAGACAACCCCATACCCCCAAACACAGCCCTGGGAGCTACAGAGCCCTCCCTGGCCGCCTCCTCCCCCAGCAGGTCTGGGTGTCTCAAAGGCCCAGCAAGCCATCCTCTGCCACCTGCCCGCAAGCTACTGCACCTCCAGGTCCAGGCTTTGAAAAGGGGCCACTGGCTCCCGGGCAAGGTCTGACTTGGGCTGACGCTCCTGGGAGAGGCTGTGATTCCCCTCAGCAGCTGTGAGGAAAATGGGATCCATTCACTCACTCGTGTGGCATCCGCTGTTTACTGCTGCAAGGTCCTGTGGGGACCCCAAGTCCTGCCCCCAAGTAGCTCGGAGTCCAGCCAGAATCACAAGTCTCTTGTACAGCCATTCAGAACCACAGTGTCCAATACAGTGACCACTGGCCACACGCGGCTCCTGAGCACCCCAAGTGGGGCTAGTCCGAGTTGATATGTGTAAAAACATACACAGGATCTTGAAAGAAAGACTAAAGTGTTTCATTAATAACTTTTTATATTGATTACCTGTTGAAATGATAATATTAATAATATTGAATACAAATTTTGCTGTATGGGTTAAATGAAATGTATCATTAAAATTAATATCACCTGTCACTTTTTTTATTTTTATTTTTTTTTTGAGACAGAGTCTCACTCTGTTGCCAGGGCTAGAGTGCCGTGGCGTCAGCCTAGCTCACAGCAACCTCAAACTCCTGGGCTCAAGCGATCCTCCTGCCTCAACCTCCCGAGTAGCTGGGACTACAGGCATGCGCCACCATGCCCGGCTAATTTTTTCTATATTTTTTTTTTAGTTGGCCAATTAATTTCTTTCTATTTTTTTTTTTTTTTTCAGTATAGACGGGGTCTCACTCTTGCTCAGGCTGGTCTTGAACTCCTGACCTCGAGCGATCCACCCGCCTCGGCCTCCCAGAGTGCTAGGATTACAGGCGTGAGCCACCGCGCCTGGCCTCACCTGTCACTTTTAACATTTCAAAATGTGGCTACTAGAAAATTTTAAATTGCATATATGAATTGCAAAATGGCATAGCCACTTTGGAGAACAGTTTTGTCAGTTCCTCACAATATGAAACGGAGTTGCTATATGATCCAGCAATTCCACTCCTAGGTATATACGTAAGAGAAGTGAAAATTTATGTCCACGCAAAAACTTATACATGAATGTTCATAGGAGCATTACTCATAATAATAATAATAAAAGCAGAAGCAACTCATAATAAAAGCAGAAGCAACTCGGGAGGCTGAGGTGTGGCATTGCTTGAGTCTAGGAGTTCGAGGCCAATATGGGGTCTTGCTCTGTTGCCCATCTCTATAAAACTTATAAAAAAGCAGAAACAACCCAAATGTGCATCTGTAGATGAATAGATACACAAAATGCAGTCTATCTTTCCAATAGAATATTATTTTTCCGTAGAAAGGGATGAAGTACCGATACATGCTACAACATGGATGAACCTAGAAATTATGCTCACTGAAAGAAGCTGACACAAAAGGCCACATACTGAATGATTCCATTTATATGAAATGTCTAGAATAGGCGAATCCATAGAGACAGAAAGCAGATAAGTAGTTGCCAGGGGCTGGGCGGGGACTGGATGAAGAATGACTGACTGCTAATGGGTTTCTTTTTGGAGGTGATAAAAATGTTCTAAAATTAGACAGTGGTGATGTTTGCACAACTCTGTGACTATATTATAACACATTGACATGTACACTTTAAATTGGAAAATGTTTTGGTTTATGAATTATATTTCAATAAAACCATTATAAAATTACATATATGACTTGAATAACACTGATTCAGAGCAATAATTTTAAAAAATAATGACTAACATTTATTGTTTACTCCATTCCCAGGCATATCACACCCTCAAAGGGACCTTGGGAGGTAAGTACTATTATCAGTGCCCTTTTGTAGATGAGGAAACTGAGCTCAGAGAGGTTAAGTGACTTGTCCAAGATCACACAGCTATTAAGCGGTGGAGCCAGCATTTGAAACTAGGTGCTTTGACTCCACAGGCACCATGGTGTTCTGCTTTTAGGACACAGAAAGCAACAGAGTCAGAGGAAAATGTCCCTTCAGCTGGGAATCCTGAGGCGGCAGAGGAATGGGAGGAATCATAAAGCTGTTTGGACAGAGCAGGGACCGTGGTCTCAGATCCTGCTTGCGCCCACCTGCAGTGCCCCTGATGACTCACATGATAAAGACAGGGACTTCCAGGAACTGCCACCAGCCTCCTCAACCTTGCCAACTGGCCCCTCCAGGGCGGGCTCCGTGCCCCTGCGGGCCCTGGCCCAGGCCCAGCCCACAGCCACAGAGGGCAGGCAGGTGGGCTCGGATCCTCTGCGGGTCAGTCCTGGGCGGGGCCTGGGCAGGGTGACCAGTGGCTCAGAATGACGCCGGCCCCACTCCAGGGGGCTGGGGGGCTTCGAGTGCCAATAGCTGTGGGGGAAGAAGAGAGCGAGGAGACAGGGGTGGCTCTCCAGGGCTGGGAGCCTACTCCTGGAGCTGAGTGGGGAGAAGGGGCTCTGGGAAGATACGGGTCCATGAAGGGACGGTTTCTCCAGCGTCCCCCCAGCGCACCCCCACCCCAGCTGGGAGGCGCTTACCTGCACCAATCTCCACGGAAGCAAAAGCCTTGCTGGAAGTACCTGCAGACCTGGGACATCTTTCTGTTGTGAGCAAAATGGCAGCTCGACTCCCAGTGACAAGCCCTGAAGACAGCAATGTTCCTAAGACATCGAGTCATGCCCAGCCCCGTTTTACTTCCTGCCTTTGTGATCCTTACAGAGCGGGGCTGCGTGATACAGGGAAAAGAACATGGCCTCTGGAATTGGTCCTGTGTTCAAATCCTGACCCCACTGGGGAGCCTTAGTTAGGTGACTCACCTTCTTGAAAGCTTGGTTTCCTCACTCTTAAAAAATGGGGTAACAATGCCTACCCTTCACAAGGCTGTCACAAGGGCTTTAACGATTTTGCACAATGCATACAGCAGGCACTCGGAAGGCAGCTATGCTCACCACTATACCACCGACAGCAGGCACTCGGTAAACCACAGCAGTTACTATTACTCCCTCCAAGCACAGAGCTTGTGGTTTCTGGAGTCAGAATTCTGGGTTCAAATTCTACTATCAGGGCTGGCTTCACGGGCGTGGAGCGGGACAGTGATGCAGGGGCCCCATGCTTGCATTAATGCTCTGCTGTGGCTGTCTTGAAATTATTAATAATTTTTGGCCGGGCGCAGTGGCTCACGCCTGTAATCCTAGCACTCTGGGAGGCCGAGGCGGGAGGATCACTCGAGGTCAGGAGTTTGAAACCAGCCTGAGGAAGAGCAAGACCCCGTCTCTACTAAAAATAGAAAGAAATTAATTGGCCAACTAAAAATATACAGAAAAAATTAGCCGGGCATGGTGGTGCAGGCCTGTAGTCCCAGCTACTCGAGAGGCTGAGGCAGCAGGATCGCTTGAGCCTAGGAGTTTGAGGTTGCTGTGAGCTACGCT